>CM024541.1:2033872-2217779 GCA_014182365.1 Eucalyptus tenuipes | reverse complement strand
CTGCTGCTGAGCTCAAATTCACAAAGCTCGCCATGAGCACATTTTGTCCCTTTGAGTCTTCAACTCAAGCATAGCCCTGCCAATCTTCACCTCACCGAACTCTGCTGCATCTACTGATGTGGTTGCCCACCCAGGACATTAGAAATTAAAGTCCTCAAAAATACACTGATTTTCAGTAGCCTATAGCGATTCTGAAAGAAAATGCTGCTTGGCCAAAAGAAATATGATTAAAATGGCTCAACCATCACACATGTTGGGAAATTTGCTCATGCTGACAGGTTCATCTGCGATCATAGAAAGAACAGTAGCCTGGCAAGAACCAAAATCTCCGCACAATTCCACACAAAACTCTCTGAAGCTCAAGAATGGCCTCAGTTGCCATGCATAATCTCATAATTAGCTATGCAAAAATCTTCACCAAATGTTCCCAAATCCTTCTTTTTCCTTGAGAGGATAAGATCAGTTATGAAGAATAACCAGCCAAGTTTAAAATACCAAAAATAGCTCTTGATTCAAATCCAGAGCCTCATCACCATCAAAATCTACTTGAAAGAAAAGGAAACATCATATGAAAGAACAAAAAAAACCTTATTGAAAATGACTTGGCCTGCAGCTCA
Source organism: Eucalyptus tenuipes (assembly GCA_014182365.1). Taxonomy (NCBI): domain Eukaryota; kingdom Viridiplantae; phylum Streptophyta; class Magnoliopsida; order Myrtales; family Myrtaceae; genus Eucalyptus; species Eucalyptus tenuipes. The sequence continues at coordinate 2,217,162 of CM024541.1, read as the reverse complement.
TAGCAGAAGACAGGCTGTCATCATGGTAAACAACCGCAGTCTGAAGACCAGGAGTAATAACTACAATGTCTACCACATGAAGAGAACCAGAAATGCTAAAACCTGCGATGTAGGTTGTGCAGCAAGGTGCCCCACTAGCAGTCTACATTGGGTCAAACCTCTGGGTCTTCCTAATGACATTACTGAATAAAAGAGAGCTGAACAACTATATCTCACCAAACCAGTTTGATGCATGACAATGTTCGTCACATCAGCAGGTCATTCCCAAACTTCCTCGATCTATTGTATAACACTCAAAATGAAATTGCAATAAAATGCATTATATTATACGAAATCGGCCATCATGAGTTTATTGATTGACTGATTACTTATGCTGTTCCTTCTGACATTCAAAAGGATGAAATATTAGTTGGAAGCCAGTAACAAATGCCTTAATCAATGTTCATATGTTACCAACTTGATACTCCTTGCAAGGAAAAGATAACATTGTGAAACTCAGACCCCAAACTTTTAAGTTAACATGTACGTGGTATCCACTATTACCTATGAACCCAATATGATCATAATCCAAAGTTCGCATGGGCAATTTCACCTCGGCACCACCTGATTCTTCTTAAAACTGGCATAGAGTCCATGAACTAAAAAGCAATTCACGATCTCCTCGTCAGCTCCCTTATGCACCAATGGGATTTAGGTCATTCTTCCGCCATCTTAACGAATGTGTTTACTGAGTATTCTGGCCTAACTGTCTTCAGAGGCCAATGAAACCTAAGCCACTAATGCACGCTGCCGCCGCATGGCACGATTGCGTGATGCCAAAGGATTGCATCCATATGAGACCAGAGGTACAAATGTGATAGACCCGGTTTGTCGCCTACTGATACGGCGAGACCTTACACCGCATATGGATATTCACTCTTCCCACAGCGGTCTCACCTTCTAATCACAAAGCTCGGAGCAATCCCTTCACAAAGAGCGCATACCTTGCTAGGAAAGATGTTGGTCCATTAACTCTGCCACAGTTAATCTGTCACTCGAATAAACCACCTCACAAAGGAATAGCGTCATTCTCCTCACCAACTAAACAAGATAATCCGGGTCTCCTTTACAAACTCTACCTGCCAGTTAATCCTGCCCAAACAACTGCCGAAACTAGACCAGCTTGATCATACACATCATAGCTCACACTGTAAACTCGTAATGAAAACAATAAAGCCATCCTCCATCAACGTGGTAATGTGGGTGGAAAGAAAAGGGACAGATGAAACCAAGGGAATGGGCAAAGGATTCTCCAGAAGCTGGAGTTGTTGTGCTTAAATAGCTTGCTCTTCAGTGAACCTGCCAAGCTTCCACACACGAAGCTGCCAGCTCGTGGCGCTCCACGATCACGATCGGTTCGTCGCAGTCGTTCACCATGAAGCTGCCAGGAAGAGTTCGATATATTCTGATGATGGGCGGCGCGCGGGCGAAAACCCAAGCTGCCCCTTTGCTTGGCCAAGCCGTCGCCAAAAACAAGGGATCAGTCATTGGAAGCCGAGAGTGCCAGTGTCGGAGTGGGGACATCACCTCAGCCTGGAGGTCGAAAAACATGGACGAGAACGCAGGGAAAGAGGGCCGTCAAAGTTTTCGCAAGACGGTAAAGAAGCGGAATGACATGGAGGTTTGTCTCTTATCACAAAAGATGCGTTTTTCTCTTTTTTCTGCAACATATCGATATATATAGGCAATATTTTTGCTCTTTTTTTTTGCATTGGTCAAAAATTCTTGTTATATCGAATGTTATATATAGCCATTAGTTTATTTATCTATTTATTTATATTTATGAATTTTCATTGAAGTTGCATTTTCGCAATTTTTCTCGTTATCAAAATAGCTGGATTCTTCTTTTTTTTTCCTTTCAGATTAGGAATTCGTCCTTTTCGTTATTTCCCGGTCACACGGCAGTCGGCGGCAGTGGCTGCTGAGGCTGTGTCAGCAGCCCAAGCTCAATGAATGCACAGCCTGCTTGGACAAGAGAGTCAAGAGTGCTTCAAATGGGAGATAAACCCTGAGGGTGCCTCGCCTTCAAGGAATTGAACTACAATCCTCATCGCACCAGAAGACGCCCCATCTATACATGCCGATTAGACGTGTACCGGAAAGAAAGTCGGCAAGCAGAAGACCGTCAACGGCAATACCCCACGCACTTCGCACCTCTGTCCTGCCGAAATATCTCGCCCATGCCGTTATCGTGTCGAATGTCGATGATCAATGTTGCAATAAAAACTTTACGACGGGCAATGGCCGCATGAATACAACCAAGAGTCACCACTCTCCTAAATTGACAAGAATGCTTGCTGGGATGAATACATGTCAAAGAACAAATATGAAACACATGAACAACAGGTCACACAGAGTGTGGCCACACTGCCACGTGGATTGATATTGCATCACGTGTGTGTCTGCAGTTGTACATACATTCATCTGAGAATGAAGCTCCAAGCTTGACAAGGGTTTGGGCCAGGCAACGGTAGTCGCATTCACACATTGGGTGGTAGTCCCTTCCTCCCAACAACATCAATAAAAAGAAAAAGACAGGCCAGACTTCTGAGGAGCCGAAAAGGAGTCCAGCATCAAAGGCAGAGGTCCACAGAGCAGTAATACGGGTGAACACGCCAAGCAAGGCTCACCCTGCCCAAAGGTCAGAGAGCGATCCGAGGGCAGTCACGACTTGCAGCACCAGGGTGCTTGTCTCCGTGGCGAAAAATAGCTGAACAGACAGTAGCCCAGTAACACGGATGGTGCATGACAGAAGGAGCACGATTTTCACATCATGACTTCAACGAGGTGAGGGCGTCACTGTCACGTGACGCTTCTTCCCCCTCTCGCAATCCCACTCTTCAGAGCAGCTGAGATGCTGCATTGGCGAGCCTGCATATGGGACGGCATCTCTCGCCACTGAAGCAGCTGGGTAGTTAATTGAAAGTAACAAACCAACAAGGAGACAAATGCATATCAGCTTTGCCACACGTTTAACTATAACAAAAGGTGGAAAAACTCATGACAAAACAAGCCATCCAGCTGATCTTCACACCGCACATAACTCATTTTCTTCGTGTCCTAGCCCACTTCAGCATGACAGAACAGTTGCAGAACAGCGGCCAATCTTGAACCTCAGCAGATTGCACATCAGGATCCTCGCTGGAGTGGGATCGACAACACAAAAGAGATGCAGATACTGAGTCATGAAACATCCAGGAATAGTTCAGAAGAACTGGTATGATACCCAAAAGTTTCATTTAAAAGGTAAAATGATATTGTGACTTGGGGAGTCGGTACTTGAGAAAATGATGAATGAGGGTTTGAGAAATTACCCAAATTTTTACATTTAGACAAAGATAAATTTCAAATCATGAACATACATTGCTTGAGGAAGTCTTAAGTGGATAAAGAAGTGGGTATCATGACGAAGACACCTATCGAGAATACATTTTTCAAATAGACGGATTGTCAATAGAGCACTAGTCATCTTTGTACATTAGCACAGCACAGTAAACATGGGTCGCCAAACAGTAGAGATCCACTGAGTGAACATTTTCACTCATCAGAAAATGTTTCGGATTACCTTTTACAACTGAAAGAACATAAACTTCCTCAACTATTTAAAGAGGCATGTCTTTCACAATGACAGAGATTGTGATCGAATGGGAATAACGTTTGCTCCATTGCTCATGAAAACGATATGTGGTCATGTTGGGGTTAGCCAGTGCATGGCTTCAAGCACTTCGTGGGAGTATTACGTATCATAGTAAAATAAATTATTTGTTGCTAGTTATATATTTGCTTGAATTACAGGTGAGATTTAAAAAGTTTAAACATAATAATAGATTTGTTAACAAAAGCCCAAGATACTTGATACAATCATTAAAAAAGGTTTCATTTTTCAATGCATCTTTTTGGCAGTGTAAGTCATGCACGTAAATTTCCTAATTAAGTATGAATAACACAAAAGGTTAAAACCCCAACGAAGGTAAATGTCCAGTCTTCGGCAATGAGCTCAAAGTCTAAATTGTAACAAAAGAAGGAACAATGTCATGTCAAGTAGATGATATTAACTTGCATGCCTCTAATTTGAGATCTAAGTCGCTGATCAGAAACGGCCAGAGCACAAATTCTGACCAATGCCTATCATGGTTTGCAAGGAATGAGTTGTTTTCAGATGAAATTAGTAAAACTGCAAAAGTAATCACAGATGAATAATGACAACCAGACGTCAGAAATATACCAGAAACCGAAGCCAATACGTTTAGAAATTCACTGTTACTTAAAATTTAAAGATATGATTTTTTCATCCATCTCTGCTTAGCTAGATTTATAGAAAAGGATGATTAAGCTCCTTCCCTTGCCTCAAAGCAGGTATCTTCATTGGACAATGGGACTTCTAATGTCCTTTTTGCAATGCCAGTCGCCTCGAGCCTCGCATAGCGTACCAAAAGGTCACCGCAATAGCACTGGCCTAAGAGAACAAGACTGATGCCAAAAGGTGACGAGGAAAGTCCAGAGGCAAGGAACGATTGGGACAAAGGACATGTCTCGAGGTAGCCTCAATTTAGTGGATCGGTATGACAAAGTAAAAGAACCAGCAATGCATTTAATCAGAAACCAGCCCAATGTCCCACATACTAATTGACAGCAGAAATGAGCACTATGTGCTAGACAGAGCTTCTGAACAGCTCAAATCAAGTTTTTCTTCCAGCAAATTTTTTATGAATGTGTGTGTATTGGGGTTCAGCAAAGAGAGGTTTAAAGGAGATAATGCACAAACACCTCAACTGATATCACTTATTTCCTTCAAAGAATAGCTTAGTTAGCATATTGAGAATACCCATTATGGAAACCGTCAGTAAGCCCGGAGAAAGCACAGAAATGAGTTACTCAATGGGAAATTTTCTGGTCAGCACATCAATCTTCAGTGTCCTCGACATCAAATAGATTTTTCAGCAGCTGGCTAATCATGCACTTGACATCTACATTGCACAGCACCAAATTGCTTGCCATGTAAACATTATAGAAACTTGTGCAGCATTTGTTGCCAATTTCTGTCCTAACATATCAAACATTAACAGCATTTCGATTGAAAATTTTTCTATTAAAGAGCACTGTTCCTTCCACTTTTCACCTCTTCCATCTAATGTTTAAACAACTAGTTTGCTTATCTCAATTAGTATACCAAATTAGGAGCTACAAACAATAAAGACGTCTCACAATGTTGGCACTATTGGGTAAATGCTGCACACACAAAATCGCGTGATCGAGCAAGCTGATTCATCAATAACATGCCACCTATCTAAATTTTTATCCGCGAGAAGGCCTCAATAAATGAACGATATTAATAACTGCACATTGGCTGTTTTAATATTAATACATATCATGACAATTAACAAAATTTAGGAGCACAGACTAATCATTTCGTGCATTGTCTTCACTAACAATTTACAAACTTCGACTCACTAATGCCACTGACTATCCTAGAAATCATAATTGATTGCCATATGGTGCTTTGACACAATCTTCATCCACCCATCCAACTCATTTTTTGCATTTTCAAGAAAGCACATTTCTTCTTTCTTCATATTGCCAGTTCAGATTGCAAACAAAGGACAGGCCATGCCGATTCATAAGGAGCACCCTGATCTTGATCTCATGAAACAAAACAACTGAGGAGAAAATGTCCAAACTGATGACAAATTCATTTGGTCAGATCTTTTGTAAAAGCTTAGAAGAACCTTTCTACATTTGATTTCACGGCTCTAATCCATCCAATTTACAGTTTTGATAGATGTCTCCCATAAATCAGGATTGATTCTTTTTTTCTTCTTTCATAATCAAAGATAAGCCAGTACATATGGTTCATGAGAGAAATTGTTTAGAAGAATAGTACTCGTGACTGTCACGACATGTCACTTTCTTCACATTTTCCCACGGACAACTTCGAAGCTCAAATTTGAGTTTTAAACTGAAACAATAAGAACAAATTACACAGGACAAATATTCGTGAAAAATATTTTTCTTAGCATTGAGGACCCCCATGATTTCTCACGGCGCTTTTCCTCGATTTTCTGTTTCTGCTGCAGTATGTTATTATAAGAGATGTAATATGCCTTTTATCTGCCATTAATCTGTAATATTGTGTCCATGACAATTAAAGATGCCAAAGGATGCAAATCATGTTTGACCAACTCTGGAAAAAGCCTGCTGGAAGAAATAAAATGACCTGATTTACGAAAATCATCACTAAGATATCATAGCGATAATGCCGCAAAGTTCAAGATACCCAATATTCGGAAAAAACCATGTGATGCCCCTTCAGCCTACACATAATCTGTGAGCTATGATGGGTTGGAAACTTCCACGATGAAAGAGACCTTAGATTCTTCAACATTCTCTGCAACTCCATCAATGCTATGTATGATAGATTATCTGGACACATCTGAGTTCAATGCCGACAGCTGCCTTATTCTTCTTTAACGAGTAGGTACCGGATAATTGCGATTCATGGATTGTTCACGACTCCAAAGGACATTCAGTTCATTAGACAGAATCATATAAGCAAGCGATGATGATGATTCAGTCACCCATCTCGCGTACTCTGAATTGATGAGCCTCTTTCTCTTTGGTTTCTGAAAAACCACTCCCTGTCTCATGCATCATCAAAGATAGACAAGTTTTGGTGGCAAAGTTTTAAAGCGCTTGACAGAATACTAAATTGCATCGCAAAGAGAAGCGCAACAACTGACTTGAAGCGGTTGATAAACAGAAAAAAGCCTCGAGTGAGATCAAATCTCCAAAATGAACATATCATTAAAATTGTTATTTCTGTGTTCCAATCAGCAACCCCGTTGACTCTGTCGCTCAAAAAAAAAAAAAAATGCAACTACTCACTCCACAGTGGAGAATAACGCTGGAAGCAACCTTTATACTTTGCTCCTTATAATAATTCTTTATGATTTTGATTCTGTTCAAGAATCAAAAGCAAGAACTCGCTGCCCAGGAAAAATCTGCCAGAGATGAGATCGTCTCAAGCACCACAATTTGCATTATTCCAAGGATTCACTTAAAAGACTGCACAAGATCAGATCAACCGATTTCATCGATCCAAACCAAGGAATGCAGTTCAATGAACAATCGTTCCGTACATGCAGCATTTTCATCCTTGAAGATACCCTTATACGCAGGGTCCATGTATGTACCTATCCTGCAGTATGCTGCTTGCATCCTTTGGGCCCGTAGTGCTCAGAAGCACGCCTCACAATCTTCTTACATAGGTAACAGTAGTGTGTCTGACATGCCCAGCAGAACATGTGGTTGTTGTTGCCAATCTGTGAGCAAGGAAAATAGTAGTAAGAAGAATGGGTTTCTTGGAATAATTGAGAAATGAGTGGAGAGAAGCGACTCCTTTTGAGTCCCCTCCTATAATCCTACATTCATGCATTCTGCTGTAAATCTTCTAAAAGTCTGACAATGACTATTACTATATTTTTTGCACGGTAAACTATTACTATTTTGTGTAAGCACAACCTAATTGGCTAATTTTAGTTGAGTATCACTTCAGAATAACTGCAGAGACAGACATGCACTACTAAATTAAAATCATATCACACTCTCCAAAGTGGAAATCCTAAAAAGGGGCAACAAGCAATATTTTAATTAAAACACCAGGTTCTCATTTTCATATCCTCCAATATAACACGAACTAAAATGCATTCATGCTCTCAACCTTTTCTTTAGCTGCCGATCCTGAGAAAAAAGCATATTATGAAGAATACTTTAAAATTACTGGAGATAAACAGCACATTTGTTCGTTTTTCTATATCAATCTTCCTCTTTAGCTAGAAATGACCTAAACAGAGAGAAACCATCCTTCTTGACTTTTAGGAATTTGATAATCAACGATAGGAAGGGGTGCAAGTAGATGTCTGGTATCGGCACACATAATTAGTCCAAAATTCAGACTCCAGAGACTATGCTGACTATATTATTGTGCCCGAAGAAATTGTTCGATTGACATATTGCTGCTCTAAGCAATGCCAAGTTGCAGGGTTCAAGTAAACAAATCTGCAGTTGGATGTTGATTGCCAACCTTTGCATTAAACTGACGACAATTGGGGCATGTTTGGCCATGATTAGGAAAAAGTTCAGCCTGAACCTGACCCACCAACTGGCGAGCATTCATTTGCTCTTCCCATTGCTGAATCTCTTGTGCTGGAAAAAGTTCACATGTTCCATCCCTTCAAATAGTGCAAGCTAATTAGTCCATCAAAGTAAGAACTGAACCACCGCTTTATCATAATGAGAAGGGTGTAAAAAACTCATCAGATGTCGTTGCTGACCTGAAATGCTCATATCCATCAATTGCCTTATTGCAGGAATAACAAAAGTACTGCCCACAATTTTCGCATACCATCTTGTTACAACCTTCAGTTCGAGAGATTGCCATTTTACAAGAGGGGCATTGTTTGGCTATCTTATTGATTTCCTTCACACTTAAAAGTTCATTGATTAATTCACGCTCCCTTCGTTTTTGTTCATCCTTAAGTTGGGATGAACTTTGGCGCTCCTGGATGCAAAGGACATAGACATGTTATATTCAGAAAAATCATAAACCAGGGAGCAGTCCCTGATTCTTGGCAATAAGCAAGTGAAACAACGAAGGCGTGAGTTAGATGCAGCAAGCATTAAGTACAAACTATAAGTCGGGCAACCAAAGTAACAACGTTTTTTAGCCGCCAATCCCATTGTAAAACCACAGGTTGATGGCTCATAGATCTAAACAACCAAAAATTATGATTGGTGAACAAGTCAGGAAATTGGTTCTTCCATGTGCTAGGGTTCTCATCCCAAAAAGGCCACCCTATATATGTTAGTAGATAAACATACTCAAAAAAGGCTACCCTATATATGTTAGTAGATAAACATACTGACGTAACACTAAATTTAGCACCCTAAATGAGCCTTGAGGGAACAATTCAGCCGCTTAGAAAAATTATTTACACCAATGGAAATTCAGTTGATGTGTCACCCTATGCCAACATTCTATGTAGAGTTAAAATGCATGAAATTAATCTTCTCATATACGTTGGAAAGCATGACAACGATCAATAGCTAGAGCAGAACTGCTGCCTCTATAAGACTAATACACTACAACCTGTCATTCAAATGGATAAGGATGTCTAGGTCTCACATAGGCAACGACAAAGTGCATTCAAAACCACACGTAATCACCTGCATGAATATGTTGTTGCGGGGGGGTGGAGATCACAATTGATCTTTAAGATCAAGTCATCAAAACCACAGAGCTTGCAACCAAAAGCAAAACTATCGCATATAGGACTTTAAGAAACCATAACTGGCACAAACTGAAGTCATCACGAAATTACTCCAGAATCTAAGCTTGTGCCGCATTAATTTCCTTCTGATATAATATACATACCGTTAGGTTTCCACAAGAGGGCACCGCATGAACAAGAAAGGCAAAAAGAAGCAAGTTCGATTAATCTAACAATGGAACGTTGAGATAGATCTTCTCAGAAGAATATAATAATTTCACATATAAGCAAAGCTATCAATATTTCACATCTAAGCAAAGCTTGGTCAGCCCTTTTTCCCCACTTCCATGTAACTGTTCTCATATTTCCGGCATTACACAAACCCAAAACAGTTGTCGGGAATAATATATCTGGTGTGGCCGTCATGCAACTATTACCTGCAAGATGCGCAGTTTCATTTCTGGTGTCATACATTCAACGCCTACATGTCGCCTCTCCCTGCAAAGAGTACAAAAGCTAAAGAAGCATTTTGAGCATTGGGCATGTTGATCTTCATCCTCTATACATGGTGTTTCACATCTGGGGCAGTATGCTACATCAGACATTGACTCAAGGGATTTTTGCAACATTAGAGACTCCCAACGCTCATACTCTTCATCACCAAGTAGCCGTTTCAACAAACTTGGTGGGACCACGCCCCCACATTTCGAAGCAAGACACTGAAGCTTGTACACTGTTCCTTCCTTGACATGCAAATCAGAACAAGTCTTCATGCATTTCCAGCAGAAGAAATGCTGACATGGCAATTTGATGAACTCCGTCCCTGGGAAGGTGAGGAGAAATCAATCAAACAAGAGGATTCAATAGTTTCATGAGAAATGACAAGTGTGCTAAGCCACTGCATAAGAAGAACATTGATATTCACCACTCCAAGTGAAGAACGCAAGTAGATTTTTGAAAAAACCATAGTGCATCAATGAAGACCACTTGCGGAATTTGGACAACCCTGAAGTCTTTGTAAATGTCAATAATGACCATTCTTATGAAGAATCTTCAAATAACCAGCATAAAGCTCCAACAGAAACAACTTTAGATCATTAACATTTTATCGATGCTTGTTTCGCCTGCTTAGCTCAGGCCAGTATAACATCTATGAGGCTATCATAACAGATAAAGAAATAACAAACACAAGAATCCACACATTACTTTACATTAAAAAAGGACATGAGCTTTAACTCGAGAAGTTTCACCAGGGATGATAGAGCATAGACACATTACTTTACAGCGAAAAAGGATAGGAGATTTAACTTGAGAAGTTTCACCGGGGATGATAGAGCATAGTGTCAAGACAAGGCTTTGTAATTACCTGCATACTCACTGAAACATATGCAGCATTCATGCAAGTTCTTCAAGAAGTTCTCGTGGCACTTGTCATCATTATAACTCCTAATTACAGGAATATCGACATCGGGAGAGACAATTCCTGAAATTGCACGCTTATCTCCGTTTCCTCTTACTCCATAGGGACCAAGCTCTATTTTTTCACCAAATCCGAGATAAGAAAGCGAGGAGCTCTGCAGCCATTCCACCCAATGATATACAACTTCCTGCCCTGGTTGTTCTTGCCATATAGAGTCAAGCATGGAGAATAAACTAGAGATTTTAATGGAAGCCAACCACTGGACAGAGATGGTAAAGCAAGGAGGAACATGACTGGGGTACGACTTAGGCAATAGACATGTCAGCACAATTGGAGGAAGGTGCTGGACTTTGAAAGAGTAAGAAAAGCCATCTGAATTGCCACTTGTGATGGTGAGATCATTGGATGGATTCAGCCTAGCAATTACTGTAATTTCACTAGCAGCCTTGACGTCAATATTAATCTGCAAAAATGTCACACAAGAGTCAATTTTTTTTTTTTTTTTTGTGTGCGCAAAATTTCATGATTCAGTGCTTTCAGCTTCTTGACGAACCTTGAAAAACCGAGAACCCCACCTTCTGTCAAGGATAAAGACATTATCTCCATATATTGACTCCATCACAAGCAACTGCAATAAAGTTGAGGATAAGAAAGAAGACATGCAAAAGCTACTTTGTTCTGTAACGGTCAACGAGCTTAAGTAAAGCTGTCAGAGTCCTTCCACCCTTTTCTACCCATTGGTAATTTCAGAACGAGAAAGTACCCTATGGTCTAAAAATCTACTTCAAATCGCAGCTACAATGAGACACGTGAAATAATGCCGTAACATACATAATGATGACTAGAAATGCACGTACATCATGTGGAATATACAAAAGTCTCCAAAAATTCAACTTGTACTTTGGGCGAGTAACTAAACTTTTATTGGTCCACCAAAAGAAACATGGGTGGACGACTCCCATCACAAGCCACCAACAGAAAAACACAAGCCTAAAAAACCAGGCCTTCCGAAGTTCTCAACTTGCTATTGCAACTTAGCTCCCTCATAAATAACTTTTTAGTTAGCTCTGCTATTCTTGGCCAAACGGCTCATAGCTCTCTACCAATTAGAATAACTGGATAACATTAACGACAATGAAACTATAATAGCACCACAAGTCACCAATTCTGGCACCCCTTGCTGGATTTTGGCTATCTAACCACATATGCATTACGTCACTCGATGAGGGTTGATTTCACAAAATCTAAGCAAAAGGAGCATATTCACAATGCATGATTGTGTAGTCTCCTCATTTACTGGACAAGTTGAGGTATCACAAGCAACTCAGATTGGAGACACCCAAAAGGAACCTTTTTGTAACTTAATTCAAGGCTCAAAGAGAACTCTTTTGGCCATACCATCATCCAATGCTTGCTCATTCTCAATATCCACGTTACGGCCATTAACGAATAACGACGTCTTTCTGCACCAACAATTTCCTATGATCTTACTTTACACGTTCATTATCAACTCCTCTTCAGCAGATAATTGAAATACAGCAAGAAACCAACAATCCTCCATCGAAGTCACATACCTCGTCCTCCTGCAATTGATCGTTGGAATTCAGCTGCTCTTCCCCCAACTCCGGCTCCTCCATCCCCACCCTCAGCTCCTCCAGCTCCGCCACAACACCGTCCGCGTCCCCACTCGCCTCCCTCGCTTCCCTCCCATTTGGCGCCACGTCTCCGCCCACTTTCTCACCGGAGCCCGGCCTAACCGCGTCGTCGCCGCTCGCCTTCCTCTCCTCGAGGCCCGACGAGCTCGGCAGCTCCGGTTCCGCCCGGTCCACGTCGGAGCTCCCGGCGGACCGAGCTCCGGACCGATCGCGCGGCCCCCACCGGCGGCTCCGCGGATTCCCGGACCCTCGGAGCCTCGGGCGAGACTCTCGCAGAGAAGTGGAGGGGAGAGGCTGGTGATCGATCTCCGGTTCGGGAGACTCCAACTGCGATCGACCGTCGCGGTCATCGCCGCCGCCGCCGCCAAGAGGCTTGGTTCTCCAGTTTCCGTCGGGGCGGGAGCTCCGGTGCGGCCGAGAACCGCGTCCAGCTCGTCTGGCGGTGGAGCTGTGCATCGTCGTCGTTGAAGGAGTAGCGGAGAGGTTGGAGGAGAAGACGCGGAGGACGCCGATGCATAAATGCTGGTCCTGCCATTGCCGCCTCAGAAGAAAGCTACGGATCCGGGCCGGTTCGGGTTTCGAATTTTTCTTTTTTTTTTTCTTTTTTTCTTTCCCCTCCACGCACAATTTCTTGATCCCAATTTCACGAAAATATATTTTAAAAAAGTAGCGTTGAAACAAAGGAAGGAATAAAAGAATGATTTTTCGATTTTTATAAAAAATAAAATAAAATAAGAGAGTTTAGAGTATTCGTTGGAGTCAACCCCTAATATAAAAACAAGAAGCTGCAAGCACGAAGAAAGCAAAGAAAGAATTCTCCATTGCACACGTGGGAATTAGCATAAGTGCACTCCAAGTTATAAAACTTGTCACGAAAGTGCAATTGAGTAGGAGTGAGCATAGTCCAGATTGGGTCGATCCACCCCCTAACCTTAGGACCAACGGTTTTTAATTTTTGAGACCGAGGACCGATCCTATTAAGCTTGGGACCAAGAACCAGACCGACCCAATAGGTTTGGTCCAGTTCCAGGATCAATCCAAGACCAACCGATAATTTTTTATTTCATTTTTTATACTCCTTTAAAAAGCGATTGAGGACCGAACTGACCCAATGGGTTCGGTCCAGTTTCAAGGTCAACCCAGAACCAACCAATAATTTTTAATTTCATTTTTTGTACTCCTTGAAAGGGCAACTGGGGATACTTAATGGGTTCGATGATGAGCGAGGTTAGCTAAGAAAGGCAAGCGATGAGGGTCAAGTGAGTTGAGTGTCGAACAGAATGAGTATCGAATGTCGAGCGGAGAGCAACAAGCCAAGCGAGCATCGAGCGGCGAGCGGCACGAGTGACCCAAAGCGAGCAAGGCGAGTGTCGAGTGGCAAGCGGAGAAATTGTTTCTTTCGATTTTGGAAAATTGAAGACTAAGAGAACAAATAAGACAGAAGATAATGAATACTAGAAGATGATGCCATAATGTGCTTTTTGGACGCCATGAGGACTCCTCACAAAAATATTTTCCTCATTCGTAAATTATGACTATTGACGTAAAAGACATTAAAAACTTAAGTTATTAAAAAATAAATGTAAAATTATTTGAACTCCTCGCTAAAGAGTCATGTTTAATATTGTTGACGTTGTTTATTTTAAGGTTATATATATATATATATAGTAGCGTTGGTTCGGATTGGACCGACCCGGAACTCTCAGGATTGAGGACCGACCAGCATAGTGCTAGTCCAGGAATTCCAAGACCAAAGACCGACCCAGTCTCCTTGGGAACTGGACCAAGACCAGTAGGGTTTGGCCAGTCCAGGGTCGGTCCAGGGTTGACCCTAGACTGATGCTCACCCCTACAATTGAGTCTTTAAATTTTCAAAAAGTATAATTAAATCTTAAAATTTGTTATGAAAGTGAAATCAAATCATTACTCTTTTATTATAAAAATGTAATGAAGTGCTAAAATTTTCAAAAATTGGTATAAATAGAAGGATTTGATTTAACAAATTTGACGAGTCTTAAAATTTGATTGTATTTTTTAAAAGTTTTAGGACTTCATTGTACTTTTATAATAAATTTTGGGACTTAATTGCACTTTTTGAAAATTATATGATTAAATTGTACTTCCTTAATAAATTTTGGATGTCATTACACTTTTATAATAAGTTTTTTTTTTAGCAAAACACTTTTATAATAAGTTCAAGTGCAAGTATTTTGTATGTTGAGACAAAAGTATATTATAGTTGTGTGAAAGTGATTATTTTGAGTGTTATATTACTAGTGTATTTTTTAGTTGTCTATTATGATTCTCTCGTGTTATCACAACAACGCTTTTGCATATCCTACAATTGATATTGAAACAAAGAGATGCATACACTATAGTATTGTTGATTGAGAAATATTTAATTTTGTATCGGAATATCTCTTCTCTCTCTATATAACAAAGCAAACAATATATTTTTTAAAAAAATTTAACCTCAAACTTTTCCCCAAAAATTTCATGAAAAAGCTCATCATGAATGATAATGGTGTAATATCGAACTAGAGGCTAAAAATGTAGTTCAAAAGTAAATTGAATCTTTTCAATTTCTAAATTCCTTAAATATTAAGCACTTTCCAAAGTTCAATGGAAAATTTTGTCGCATCTTATTTTTACCAAAACCTCTTTTTTTTTTTCAACTTAGATCTCCATTATTTCACAACAACCTATATTTATCTCGCAAACTAAGTCAAATATTTAGAATGCCATCTTTCTTAATATAAAGAGCGAATTCAATAATCATTCCAACGTTAAATTTCCACTTTGACATATGGTTGGCGTCCATGTTCTTTTAGAACGCATGTCTCACTAAAAATTTCATGAAAAAGATAATTTTTTATAAAAATTATCTTCAATAAAAAAAGGTTCGTTTTTATTTGTTCGAGGGTTTAACGAAACCGTTAACTCACAAAGAAAAAAGCACCAGTGCAGAAGTAACTTGCCCAAAAAAACAAAAACCTTACTTTTTCTTTAAAAACTCCGGCCCTTTTAAATGCTTTGACTTGGACAACGGCAACCCCGGCAGCCACCTACTCGTAATTTTAAAATAATACCGTCCAACTCACAAAGAGGACACTGCACATCTTATTGGTTCGTCTGAGTCGGTCGAATTTGACCAGCAGACATGGGCAGCACGTTGCTGTCCAATTCAACCCCCAAAAAAAACAAACAGAAAATTTGCAGAAGGTAAAGAAAAAGAGAAATAGAAGAGAGAACAAGATTTCGAAGGAAGAGAATTCAAGAGAGACGGCGTCAATCCATTCCGCTACTTCAATCTTGTCGCATCAATTTCAACTAAGACCGGTTGAAAAAAGAGAGTCAAACAATATCAACGGACTCTCGTCCGTCCGACCGAATTCCATCACTTTTTTTTTCCTTTGTTTTGGGGAGCCAACTCAATATCAACGATCAACCTTCTCCTTCAAAAAGGAAATCGCATTGAAGCTAAGGTGCGCACAACAGCGGCACATACCGTCGATGCGGGGATGCATATGAACGAGAAAAAGTCGGACAATCAAATGCGAAAAGACAATCAAACTTTTTCTTGAAAATTTCATGAAAAGGCTCATGATGAACAATATGCAACATCGAACTAGAGGCTAGAAAATGTAATTCGAAAGTAAATTGAATCTTTAAAATTTCTAAATTACGATGCCTTAGATATTTAGCACTTTCCAAAGTTCAATTGAAAATTTTCTCAATATCTTCTTTTTTCTTTACCAAAACCTTTCTTATTTTTGGTCACTTAGGGCTTCGTTATTCCACAACAACTAATATTATCTCGCAAACTAAACCAAATATTTAGTAAGCTGTTTTTCTAAATAGTAAGAACAAATTCATTAGCCATTTCAACCTTAAATTTTCACTTTGACATATTGTGGGTGCCCATGTTGTTTAAGGGTGTGCGTCTGTTTCACTAAAAATTTCATAAAAAAAAATTATTTTCTATGAAAATCATATTCAACAAACACTAGAAAGTAGGGAAATAAATTATTGGAAATAAAATATTTTCCAAAAATTTATTTTTAAAAAAATAACAATATTTAGCTAAAACCTAAAAATGAACCAAAAAATATTTCTTGTTGTTTGGTTAGGAAGATCAAATTATCCTTAAACGGGCGCTGATGACTTACCTATGGACAACCGGTAAATCAAGTATGGATACCAAGGCCCTAGGTTTGGCCTTAATGAACCACAACCTGAGCATGGGCACCTAAGTCCTGGTACAAGCACAAGCATTGATCCTAGGTACGGTCTCAATGGAACCGGGCGTTGAAGATCGGTGTATGGCTTTGAGGTCCCAACCTAACCTTAATGGACCCGAATATGAGTCTAGAGGACTTGAGCATGAGCACTGGGGTTCCATGCCTAACCTTGATGGACTCAAGCCAAGCCTTGATGGATAAGGGCACAAGTGCTAAGGTTTCAAGTTTGGCCTCAATGGACCTAGGCGAGTGTGCTAGCTCAAACCCCACCTTGATGGACATGGGCCCGACCTCGATGGAACTAGGCACTAGCACTGGAGTCCTAGGCTTAGCCTCGATGCACTTTATCCCGAGCATAGGGACACAGGCATGAGTGCTAGGGTTTCGGACCCGATCTTGATGTACTTGGGCCTGGTCACCAAGGACCCAGGCACTGGCACCAAGGTCATGAGTCAAGACTTGATGGATCCAATCTCAAGCACAGGGTCTTGAGCATGAACGCTATGGACTTGAGCTCTACCTTAATGGACTCATGCCTAGGTGCTGAAGACGCGGGCACGAGCAATGGGATCTTTAGCTCGGCCTTTGTAGACCCAAGCTAGGGTGCTGAGGTTCCAAGCTTGACATCTTTAGACTCGAGCTTGGCCTCGATAGGACTCAATGAACTCAGCCTCAGCCGCTAAATCCAGGCTCATTACCATGGGCCCAAGAATAAGAATATGGATTCTTGTGCCCAAACGCGGAGCATCTAATCCAAGCCTGCTATTTAATCATATTTTAGAAAACAATTTTTGATTTTTTAAAAAGGAAATCATTTTCCAGAATTCAAGTACAAATTTTTCATTAAATCATTTCCTAAGCAATTCAAATAATGAAAAATGAGGAAAATATTTTTCCAAAAAAAGTTTTCCATAAAATAAACAGACTAAGATAAAGTCATCATTAAAAGGGCAACCTCATAATTGAAATGTTCAATTTTATTGTTTACAAATCAGACAGTCCTTCGCGCCGGTAGAGGAACAATTGTGAGTCCCTGCGGGTTGTGCACGTCAGCCGGCTGCCGCCTTCATGCTCTCAGGCAATGTATATGCATCGGTCCTTTCTGAGAACGACCAAGCCAGAATTGAAGCACATCTAGAAATGCAAATTCGACATCACAATACAGATATTCCTGTCCAATGGTTTATCCGACAAGACTTGGATGCTAAACCTCGCAAAGCTACGGCACTCCCCAATCGATTCTCAAAACCAGTCCGCCCTGACTTCCCACCTTCTTCAACATTTCCATATCAGAGAACCGAATGCCCCAACTCTAGGATATGAATTGAGACCGCCCCCGGCGACATGGCAGCTTTGGAAGGGCAGAACTTGGGATCCCTTGCTGAAGAGATATCATTGATAAACCAAGGGCCATCTTTGAAGACCCTATTGAGGTCTATTATGGCAAACCGGATAACAGAAAAGGAATGCCCCAAATCAATGCATTGAATCTCTACCTCCGGAACCCAGATTTTTTGCCCACAAGCCTTTCAATTATTCCAGAAGCCCTAAATGTTTCAATTGGTCTCGTTGTCCACTCAAAGGTCCAGATCTCTGGTTTGATTACCCCCGAGAAAAAAAGTAATGAAACCACAATACTTGAAACGGTACCAAAAATTTAGACCAGTACAAATAACAAGGAGTCAAAACTATTGACAAAATTTTTCTACTTCAAAAAATGCATTCCTTCATAAGTGCAATACAATCAAATGAAAAGCAATAAGCATCAACATTGTTAAATGAGCACATTCTTGCGTTGTAAATGACTAGCTATTCACCATCATCACCCTCTACAGGGGGAAAAAAACATAACCCAGTCTTCTCTAAAACTCTCTTCTTCACAGTGCAAATTCAAAAAAAGAGAAAGGAAATATAGATGTTACAGGCACAACAAATGTGAGGAAGGACATACCAATTAAGCTTTTCATAGGGTACGGTTACCACAAGACACTAGCCAGAAACCAGCTTTATGATTATACAAATGCTGTTTAAGATAATAAGGGGGACCCTTAAGTACTGGGTCGCGTAAATGAGACCTGTAACCTGTCCTTTTAATGATTTCGCCTTCCCGCCTGGAAATTCTTGGAAGCCCCAGCCCCGGGGAGCTAGGAAACGGTCCTCGTTCAATATTGCAAGAGCATTGGCAAGGAGCAAAAGGCCTTCAAGTAATGTCCACAAACCCATTCCCTGGAAGAAGCAGTTTCCACAGTCATTCATGAGCTCTAACAGGTGACCCTTCACTTCCTCTTATGGGCATCAATAAGAGCATGAAAATATTAGACTGTTAACACTTCTTTGGCGGCCTACTAACCAGATGGCTTGGGTTGCTTTTGGAGATGATGTGTGAAAGAAATGGCCAAAAGTACCAAACATACTAAGCAATCCACGCTCGAAAAATGTGGTGGTGAAAGCAGAAGATGGTCCAGGAGCAAGGATTGCCCGTAAGGAAATAATTCTGAAAGGCCCCTCATGGGCATGATGACAAGCAAGCTCTAGGAGTTCAGTTAAATAGAAGGGCATGATGACAAGCAAGCTGTAGGAGTTCAGTTAGAAAGAAAAGTCCCGAATGGCACTGATGTACAGTCACCACAAAAAGTGGCAGTGGCTACACGATCATGGGTAATTAGTGATTGCTAACAGAAATAGGCAGTCAAGGCTTTGTACACTCGTCAAAGAAAACAATTAGAAGGAAAATACAAGTGTTGCTTCATTCTATGAGTTTCTATCCACTAGTTTCAGCAAATCAGCTTAATCCACATTTCATCTCTCACAGCTCATTTGCAAGTATACACTACTCTGTAAAGGGATCATAACATATGAGCACGCTGTTTTTTCCACCTTTCATCTAAATAGTCAGCTTGAACCATCACTGGCTACGAAACCCTTCTGAACATATAGTATGACATGGTTCATGAGACGCGAATATTCGGAAATGTGGAAACATGCTTGCACACAAATCCACAATTGACATCCAACAGCTTCTTTGTTCTAAGTCCGACAACTAGCACTCGACATTCCTCCTTCTCACAGAAAGAAAGAAAAATTGGCTGACAAGGTGATCTTCAACCTTGTAACTCTAGCCACGAGGACTGAGAAAACTTAATCAATGGTCACCAACTCCTCGCCTCAAGGACTGAACATTCTACCCATCCAGTCTAGTTGAACAAGGCAGGTAACATTTGAATCCCATCCCAAATAATTTCAGTGAAAACCCATCCTTACCCACGATCATCCATCATCAACAGCCAAGTCTTTTTCGACCACACTTCGCGTAAAACGACAATTACAAAAGCCCGTCAACAAGAAACTCATAAACCCCATAAAGATTCGAAACAAGCAGACACGAAATCAACCAGTATCCACATTCACACAGATCACACGAAAGACCACACCTTACCCAGCTTCGAATCAATCTCGCAACGAACTGAACTAAAATCCGATTAATAGAATACCGATTTCTAGAACATCAATATAATAGCAGTAGCAAGAGCAAATAACACGAAAAATCGCTTGCTAATTTCAAGCCAAAAATTTGGTGAAACGGGACTTGCCGGGACTGCTTTTTCTCTCTCTGTGACTGGCCTCAATGCCCACCCTTTTACCGGAAGAGGACGACCGCCGAACCACCGCCTGACGCCGTCAATCGCCCACCCGGGAATCGCCGGCCGCCGCTCTACGAAATCTCGGCCACCGCGAAGGAAGCGATTTTACGCTGTTACGCCTTCTGGTTTCTTCGGACTTCGGGCAAAGAAGTTCTGCGGCTAGATCTCATCAGTTCAAAATTTCAATGAGGAGCCTGAATGAAAACTTATCTTAATTGAGCCCCATATTATGGATTTTTCTCCAAAGGCGCCCCCTGTACCATTTATTTTCTCGATAAACGCCTTAGACATCTATATCGATAGAGCCTCCTCCGAATCGAGCCGACTTTACCCAATAGATCACAAGCCAATTCGCACAGGGACCTGTTTGGTTCGGAGGTAAAATACTTGGCAACTAACCTTGATCAGGTCAAATCATGGTTTTCATGTAAAATTGGGTATGAAACGATTCAAAATCAAACTCTACAAGTCTCAATTTTAATTTTTTGCAAACAATTAAAAGTATTGAGCATTCTTACATAACCAAACCATATGGTATTCCAATTGATAACTTTTATAAAACTAACGTAGATGATAGAGTAACTAAATAAAACATATGAAATAGATATAAAGAAAAGTAGGTCAATTACACGGTTGATCGGTTCAATTTCGTAAATTGGGAACTGATTTTGACATGATAGGTTTTAGATCTTACTCATTTTGCAACCAATCACTTCTTCTATTTGAAATGTAAAATTCTAAAATTCTAAACAAAAGTTTGGGAGAGATTGGTTTGGTAATCCCATCTTTAGGGAAAATTTCAAATAAGGGCATGAAATGCTCTCATATCATAAGGATATGAAGTAGACTTTGTGTCAAATAAGGGTATGAAGTGGTCATGATTGTTTCAATTAAGAGTCTAAAGTGGCCATGGTCATTTCAAATAAAGGTTTGATCTTGCCAATCACTGGTTGGCTAAATTTTTTACCAATCAGGGGAGTTTTTGTCTAATTACAATTTTAATTTTAATTTTAATTTATTCTTTTCTTTTCTTTCCTTTTTACACTTTTCTTTTCTTTTTTTTTTTGGGCAAAAGCTCTGCCAACCTTGTTGGTCGCTAGTAAGGGTTAATTAGGGCCTACCAATGCTTGTTGGCCTCACTTGGGGCTAACGAGATCTTAGCAAGGGCAACCTCACCTAGAGCAAGGGCTAACCTCATTGATGCCATGAAGGTGGCCTCCTTAGGGCGATCGCCGAACCTAATTGGCCCTAAGCAATAGGTCCTTATTGGCCCTTACCAAGGGCCAGCAAGGGTGGCCCTCGCCAAATCGGGCCAGGGAGACCCTCGCCCAGCCCTTTCCGATATCACCAATCGCTAGCCGGCCACAAGCGAAGAAGAAAGCAAAACCAGAAAAAGGAAAAAAAAAAAGAAAGAAAAAGGGAAAAAGGAAAAACTTAGAAGAAGAAGAAGAAGAAGAAGATGAAGAAGAAGAAGAGATAAATCATTAAATGTCCTAACTAGCAAAAAGTTAATCATTTATTTAAAATAAGAGTTAATACCCTGAAAAACCACAAACCGGTACACATGTGATAAATTTACCTAAAATTAATTTTTTGACCACAAAAAATCCAAAACTGGTACATCTATAATAAATTTATTTCAAATGACCACAAAAAATTCCAAGGTGGTACATTTGTGACAAAGTTATCCTAAACCAATTTGTTCGACCGTTAAAAATCTTAAACTGATACATTTGTGACAAATATATATTCCATTAAATTGGATTCATACCATAAAAAATCACAAAAATTGTACAATTGTGACAAACGGAGAGTAAAATCCCAAACTGATATACCAGTCAACTACTATGTGTCATCAAAATTAGTTATTTGACAATAAAATCTAATGGAAACTAATTGAGGGTAAATTTATCACAAATGTATCAGTTTGGGGGGTAAATTTATCAAACATGTATCAGTTCGAGATTTTTAGTGGTAAAAAAATTAGTTTAGAGTAAATTTGTCACAAATATACCAGTTTAAGGTTTTTTAGGGTATTAATCTTTGAAACAAACATAGTCACCTTAGGCCCTTAAGCCCTTATTTGATAAAAAGAAGGCATTTAAGGTCTTTATTTAAAATTTTCTCCTCTTTTTATACAAAGTATTTTATCTTACAAAAATAAGGAAATTTATTTTCACATGTAAAGTTATAAATTGAAAAACCTTTTGGCACTTACAAATTTCTTTCTCCAAAATTTGAATAAAAAGAGGCTTGGAAAACTAGGAATATGTTTGAAAATTGGAATAAAAGGTTGGAAAGAAAATTGGGTGAATTTTTTTGTAAATTTAAATATTTGTGAGTTTAGGAAGGATGGAATTTTTTTTTTATATGAAATTTTTTTAGGAGGAGGGTAGGCTACCCCATGCCAAGGCCAAGGCATACATTGGATCTGGAAAGTCTTATAATAAATTCACAGATTGCATACCAAAAGGAACTGCTGGCAGCGGGATTCGACCCTAGGCATGGTGTGCGGAGAGATTGAACCTTACAAAGTTTATATTTTTCTTTTCCATTCCCTAATGCTTCTAAATACAATGACGTTTGGGAGGGGGCAGAGAGCAGAAAACTCTTTCATACATTTTACATGGAGTAGAAACGTGATTTGTTCCTAAAAAATCTTATTTTCTCTAATCAACTGTGTCTTCCCAAAGAAAAATTTAGGATAAAACTCTTGTATAATTCAGGTGGAATATATATGTGTTTTTACCCCATTTATTTCTGAAATGCTTTATTTTCTCCTTCCAAACATGTTTTCTAAAAATAAGATAATTAAGCTTTTAAAGACATCTCTTGAGATAAAATTTGGCTTGAAAATTCCAAATTTCACGATAACCTATGTCCTATCAACTTGACCTCGGCTCCTTTTAGCAATTAGACTCCATTTAACAACGGTCGAATCTCGGTCTAAAATGGTCAAGCTCGTAAAATTGTCGATCAAATTGGATTTCTAACAATTCAACCACGAGGCATTGATTATTTCTCTCTTTAAAGGCTATTAAGATTTCTTATCTTTGCATCCTAAACGAAGGATGTATAATTTCGTAAATCATGCTCTTAAAAAAAATCAATGAAAAGAGTTTCAGTCAAAAAAGAAAACAATTAAATTGGAATGGAAAATACTTTCTATGTATCCCTGCCATGTCCAAATGTTCAAAAATGAACCATGAGATTTGTCTAGTGACCATCATTCTCACAAGAGAATGGAGAGATGGGGTTTGAATTTTCACATTTTCAAGTGATTGAGGTGGAGGTGATTTAGCTTTATATAAAAATTTCGACTCATACATTCAATAAGAGGCAAGGTAAAAATCTGGTAGGATAAAAGTTTGAGAGTAAAAGTCATACTTATAGTAGAGTAGGACTGATCAAAACAAGTAGTGTTCGGAAATGATTAAAAAGAAAAAAAAAAACTACCAAGCAATCCGGGCAAAGGAACCAGGGAAGTTCATCTCCCAAACGGCAGCCGCTGCGCGAAGTCTTCCCCTTCAGCACCGAAAACCTTTCGGTGCACCTCTCTGCACTCTCCCTCTCCCTCTCCCTCTCCTGCGCGCGCGCGCGCGCAGATACTCGGATTGGACAACTGGGCACTTCCCAGTTCTCAACTTCAATCGTGGCATGTCCTGTTACCCCGGTGCGCGCGCTTTCCCTTCTCTTTCCGAACCCATGAGGCATGATTCGGCGGTGGGAAAGCTCCGTCTTTGTCAAAGAGTACGGAAGAAAGCGGCTTCCTTTTGATCGTCGCCCGGCGACTTCGAGCTATTCATGGGTGTATGTTTCCGTCGGAATGCACGCTTAGCCGGTCTCTATTTGCTTCGTCATTCCGCGTGTCTGCGAAAGCGACCGCCTTTCCGATTGCATTGCGCGGTCTCTTCGGCCGCGCTGGTTGAGGACCACGTGTTCGATGAAATTCCAGAGGTCGAGACTTGGAAACCCGCCCTGACGTATAGGCACGAAGGGAGGAGCCGTGCGTTTGAGGGAATTCCGGAGGCTGAGGCTTGGAAACCTGCTGTGACGTGGGGGCGCGAAGATGGAAGCCATGTGTTTGATGAAAATCCAGAGGTTGAGGATTGGAGACGCGAAGAGAGGAGTAAGTATAGGTTGTTCTCTTTAGTCGGTAGAGTGCTGAAGTCTTTGAATTGGGAGGTCGCCTGGAGAATCAGATTCCAGAGAGTTGTGAATGAACACGGGTTTGAAGATTCCGTTGTGGCCCTTAGGATGATTATTCATGTTTTCGCGGTCGCGGGCATGCGGCTTGAAGTTTATGCCTTGCTCAGAGACGTGGTTTGCTATTTCAAGGAGTTGGATGCGGACATGTTGGAAGAATTGACTTTCTTTCTGCTTGATAGGCTGGCTGATGTGGCGGGATTGGCTGTTGTTTATAATGTACTGATAAAGGTCTTTGCAGCCAATTCAATGCTTAAGAATGCCAAAGATCTGTTTTCAGAGGGTACGAAAATTGGGCTCGAGCCTGATGTCTACTCAAGCAACTTCTTGCTCAAATGCTTTGTTGAAGCAGATAGAGAGGATGTTGCTAGAGAGTTATTTGACATCATGAAAAATCGTGGGCCAGCACCTAATGTGAGGACCTATACAATTATGCTGAACTCTCTTTCTAAGCTAAATCTTTGTGCAGATGAATTTCTCAGTCGTGCTTCAGCAATCCTGGAAGATATGGAGAATGGTGGGATAAGCTGCAATGTTGTAACATACGGTACATTCATACGTGGACTTTGTAAAGTTGGTGCCATTGAGGTTGCTTTGGATTTGATACGGACAATGCAGAAGGAGGGCCTGCTTTTAAATGATTATTGTTATAATGCTGTTATATATGGTTTTTGCCAGAAAGGCCAGTTGTCAGAGGCACTGGAAGTACTGGAGGAGATGCGGAACTGCGGTGTATTTCCAGATGTCTATAGCTATAGCATTTTGATTGATGGGTTCTGCAAGAAGGGGAATGT
Source organism: Eucalyptus tenuipes (assembly GCA_014182365.1). NCBI lineage: Eukaryota > Viridiplantae > Streptophyta > Magnoliopsida > Myrtales > Myrtaceae > Eucalyptus > Eucalyptus tenuipes. The sequence continues at coordinate 2,191,900 of CM024541.1, read as the reverse complement.
TGAGAAAAGTCTAAGTCTGTTTCATGAGATGGAAGTTTCCAACATTAAACCTACAATAGTTAGCTATAGCTCACTTTGTTATGGTCTATGCAAGGCAGGTTTGATGGAACTGTCACATGGTTTTTTCCGAGATATTGGGTATCGTGGCTATGAGTACGACGATATTGCTTATGACATCTTAATTGATGGTTTCGTAAATCAAGGTCATGTTGGTTCTGCCAGCAGACTTTTCCAAGAGATGGTCAACCATGATGTTCATCCCTGTGCTTCCAGCTTTAGAAATATTATTCGCGGATTTTGCCAATATTGCAGAGAAGGAAATTCTCAGGAAGCTTTGAAACTAGACCAGGACATATTTCGCACCTCTTATATGTATACTGCAGTTATAAACAGACTCTGCAAGGAGGGAAAACCGGAGAAAGCATGGGAGCTCCTTGCTTCAATGCTTAAGAAAAATATTTTCCCAGATGTTGTCATGTGTAGTGTTCTTATGGACGGTTTTGCAAAAAACTCAAAGTTGAAGGAAGCTCGAAAGTTGTATGGGAAAATGCTAAAAGCTGGTATGATGCCTGACTTGGTCACGAATACTATTCTTATAAACATTTTCTGTCATGAGGGACATATGTACAAAGCTTATACTTTGTTTATGGAGATGATTGAAGAGGGTTTGCCTCTTGACGATATATGCTACACATCTATCATAGCTGGCTTTTGTAGAATTGGAGAAATTAAGAAGGCTTGGGCGTTATTCAATCAAATGTCAAGGAAAAGAGTTCTTCCTAGCGTTTTTACTTTTACCTGTCTGATTGATGGATTCTCCAAGCAAGGACGCATGGACATGGCTGAGTTGTTGTTTCATGAGATGAAAAGACAAGGAGTTGCTCCTGATGTGGCAACATACAATGTCCTTGCAGCTGCCTATCACAGAACTGGCAATATGAAGAAAAAGGAAGAGATGCTTCTTGAAATGCAGAAGAATGGGTTAGAAACCGTGGAGTGGATGAGAGATTGATTTGATAAGCACCATAAGGTGAGTCATTCATACTAATATTCATTTATGATTTTTCTAGCATCTTCAATTTCTGTATAATTCGTGACTTTTTTGAAAGTAGTGAACCTGGAAGGGGTGTCTTGACAAGAATCAATCAACTCGTTGTTGGATGTATTTGGGATATGCATCAAAAGCCTTTGTCTCTATGCTCCTAAATCTTTGTTAATTTCATGCTGTAAATGTTAATATCATAAGACAGCCAATGTTGCTGTTATTGAATTATCGTTCATTTATTGAGGCTGCTTCAAGACATTTGCAAGTACATGTTTGTGTACGCATGTTGTGGAGGGGCCATCAAGTTCACTTATATGGGGTTCTACAAGAGTGCGCATGCGTGTATGCAAGGGCTGTATGGGGTCCACTGAGATGCACCATTTGCATGTAAGTGCATGTTGACGCGTACACATCCTTAAGTGTGCTTGCTGGTGTGGAGTGGATCAGCTTGCTTTTCTTCACGCGAACATTATTGTGCAACATCTGCATATAAATGCTTGTTCCATGTTTGCTGCTGACATGGTCGTGCTGCATTTGTTTGTAAGCTCTAGTTTAGTATGCTGTGATCAGTAAGGATGTAAGCAAACACTAGTTGCTTGTTTGACTGGGGCAGGGGAATTTAGATGGAGAGTTCAGTAGTATGATGGAAGGAGGACAGTTAATTGCTCTTGTAATAGAAAAAAATTTTCATAATACTTTTAGAGTACTGATTTACATAATCTGATATGTTAGGAGAGAAATTCAACTTGAGATAACAAATCTGCACAAGTATTCTATACTGTTTACATATTTGGCAAAGCAAGGTGAGACTGCTGTGCAATGTACATGTCAAATGCATATTAGCCAGCTACTGAAAAAGTCCATGTTTGCCAGTTATCGGGACACTGAAAGAATCGGAATAGTCTGCTGACCAGAAACCTAGCAGGCGATGCTCCGAGCTGGTGGTTCTTTTTATCTCCAGTTTTAACACGGTGAGTGTTATTTTTCCATATGCACAGACATACTCTTTCCTGCAATATGCTAGCTTTGCAAAGTATTATGTTCTTTGGAAGGAAACAAATTATCTCAGTTGATTGTTTGTACGTTTTCTCCTTTCTCTCCCTCTCTTTTGCTTGCACCCCAATACACACACCCACACACCCACACACCACACACGTATGCATGTGCACACACAGGAAGGAAAAGAAAGAGTTAGTTTAGTATTCAGAAAGCTCTGTCTAGCATAGTAATGCATTGATACATGCATTTCTGCTGTCAATTGAATCTGTGACATAATGGACTGGATTTCTTTGATTAAATAGTACATTGCTTTTGGTTCTTTTCTTGTTTGGCAGGCCACTAAATTGAAACACCTGAACATGTCTAGCTGTCCCAATCGTTCCTTGGGTTACTCTGGACTTCCTCATTCTTTTTGACATTTTTTGGCATCTAATCTTGTTCTCTTAGGCCAGTGCTAATGCTGATTATTTGCTTTTTGAATGCATGCAGACCTTAGTTTCCATGGAGACGGCTGTCATTGCCAAAAAGGATCGATCCATCGGACAGCTTTGTTTAGAAGTCCATTGTGTTCAATGCTGATACCTCTGATGCTGCAGGTATAGCTGAGGAAGAGGAACTATCTAGCATCCTTTTAGAGGTATAAATATCTCTCCTTCTAAAGAAGCCTTGAATTTGTTCCTTTAAGAGATCGTGAAAAGGTTCTCTCGTATCTTAAAGTTTTAAAGTATAAATGTGTGGAATTTCCTAAAAGGAAAGCAATAGAATTCTTCCGAATATTCTGTTTTCCATATTTCTGAAAATTTGCTTGTCACTGGAATTGTCTTATTCAATATAGCTACTTTGCAGTTTTACTGAGGCACAACAGCACATCCTTAGAGACAACTTACGTTCCCTTTGCAAACCATGATAGGCATACATTGTTCAGAATTTGGATGCTCCTATGACTGGATCACTGATTTGGTGATCCAAGTGACTCCTTCACATCCTTAAATTAGAGCATGCAAAATTAATATCATGCTCGCAATTTGTTTGAGAGCATGACATTGTTCCTTCTTTGACCTAATTTAGACTTTTGAATGCATTGAAAGAAGACTAGCAGTTTACCTTAATTAATTAGGGTTTTTTTAACAAGTGCTCTTGGTGAACTTGTTATTCATACTTAATACGGAAATGTTTGCATTTCCACTGCACTGACTACACATAACACGAGAAATAAGATGCATTGAAAATGATAACCTTTTTTATTGATTGTATCAAGTGTCTTGGGCTTTTGTTAACAAAATCTAATTATTTATGTTTGGCACTGCATCTCACGAGTAATTCCAAGCAAATATAACTACAGCAAATGAGCAATTTGCTATGATACGCGTAATATGCTCCCACGAGTTCTTCAAAACATACTGGCTAACCTAACCTGTTACATATCGTTTTTCATGACAAGTGACAAACCCCTGTTATGTCCCATTCGATACCACAATCTCTGTGTCATTGTGCTAGACATACCTCTTTTTAAAATAGTTGGGGAGTTTATGTTCTTTCAATTACTTAAAAAGGCAAGAAAGAACTTCGAAACATTTTCTGATGGAATTCGAAATGTTCACTGAGGTGGGATGATGTCTGCATAATTTTGTTTGGCGATTATGGTTTACTGTGCTGTGCTAGTTAAATTGCAAGGTGATAGTGGCTCTGTTGATAAAACTTATTACGTCTGGTTTGAGAAAAAGACAAATAATATATGCAGATGGAGTATTGTCATCTTCATCATGTTATCTGCTTTTTCTTTCTCTCACTTAAGACCATATTCATGCATGTATGCTTAAGGGTGAATAATCGTGACGTTTTTGGTCTAAATGTAAAAAATTTTAGATTGTGTCTATACCCTCGTTTGTCATTTTCTCTATGTACCGACTCCCATGTCCAATTGCCATTTGACACCTTAAATAAACTGCTTTTGGACATCATACCAGTTCTACTAAACATTCCTGGATGTTTAGGAAGATCTGTTTTACTATTTGACAGTGTTCTTACTTGAGGTATCTGCATCTCTTTTGGAGCTGTTGGTTGTCAGTCTACATTAGGAAGCGGGATCCTGATATGCATGCGATCTGCTGAGTTCAAAATTGGCCCTTTGTTTTTTGTTGGTCTGCCTACCCCGGCTATGCCCAAAGACATGCCATGCTTGAAGTGGAATACATTTTAGTATACAAGAAAATGAGTTATGTACGATGTGTGAAGATCGAAAGCTTGGATGGCTGACTTTTTGTCATGTGTTTTTTTCCACCTTTTGTTATAGTTAAACGTGTGGAAAGGCTCATGATAAGCCAGCGGTTTGTTAGCTCTCCTTGTTGGTTTGTTAATTTGCTTTCCAATTGCTTGCAGCTGCTTGATGTAGCGGGAGATGCCGATCCCATATGGAAGGCTCATGATAGACGGACATCTCGAGCTCTTCTTTAAACAGTGGGATTGCTTGACAGTTAAAAGAAGCATCACGTGGCGGTGTTCTTTTCTATTTTCAGACAGTCTATGATAATCAAAATCGGATGCTTCTGCTCCTTCAACGGTCCAGTCGTCATGCATATCCCGTGTTACTGAACCTGCTGTGGACAGCTGGCTATGGTTTTTCCGCCACAAGACCCAAGCACTGGTGCTGCAAGGGAATCGTGGCTACACCCTCCGGATGGTAATTGTTTGTATGAACAGGGTGAGCCCCTTGTAGGTTGGCGTGTTCTTCAGGCGTATTGTCTTTCATTAGGACCTCGCCGTTGTTAGTTCCTTAGCGGCTCCTCAAGAGTCACGGACCTGTCCGACTTTGTAATTATTGATGTGGTTGGGAGAGGGATACCGCAATGCCCGATAGGCATTAGTCGTTTCCAACTGCCGACCCAACAATGGTGCACGGTATACCCTTTGTCAAATGCATAGACGACATTCAAGATGAATGTATGTACAACTGCAGACACACACGTGACGTGCAAGTATCAATCCACGTGAAAGAGTTGTGGCCGCCTATTGTGTATTGGTGTGATTATATTGGTATTTCGTGTGAACATGTATGCCCTTCGGTATTTGTTAATTTATTTGGCGTCTCTCCCCCTTTATTCAGTAGCAAACATTCTTGACAGATTTAGGAGAGTGAGTGACTGTTGGTTGTATTCATGCGGCCATTCAAGCACGTCGACAAAGTTTTTATTGACGAGGTTGCAGACAGCCTAAGGCCACGAAAAACCGACAGTCTCATCGACATTCATTTTGATACCGGCATGGAGAGATGTACAGCATCGAGAGGACAGAAGGAGAACAAGCGCGAGTGCCACTTCCTAGATGGGATGTGCCTTCGCGACAGTGTACTCTTGTCGGCTTTTTCTAGCTTCCCGACACTAATTCCACCGTCTAATTCCGGCGTAGGCCGTAAGGTCGGTTGTCCTTCTGAGTTGCGATGGGAGACGCTGGGAGGAGTTCCTAGTTCCATTCCATGAAAGGCGGAAAAGCAATTGCGGTTTATCATCAAAATTCACCGTGCAGCAGCAATAGTCCATTTGGAAGGTAAAATAGCATTTCTCTATCAAACGGGCGGTGCGTTCGTTTTGGGCTTGGGCTTGCTGACGCAGCTCGATCGATGGCCCGAGAATCCCTAAAGCCCGGCCCGTACCGGCCCGTCAAAGCCTGTTGAAAATAACGAAAATAAAATAAAATAAAAGGACGAATTCCTAAAATGGGAAAAAGAGGAGGAAAAAAAAAGAAGAATCTATTTCCTTCCCCCTTCTGTTTTGGTGCGTGAAGAAATTGCAGAAAACCTTGTGAAGCCAATGAAATAAATAAATAAATAAATAAATAAATAAATAAATAATATATATATATAACATTCGACCAAAAATGAAAATCTTTAAAAAAGAATTTTGACCAATGCAAAAAAAAAAAAAGAGAAAAAAATATATATATATATATATATATATATATACAAAAGAAAAAAAGAAAAAAAAGAACGATTGTCAACGCATCTTCTTCGTGATAAAAGTCGCAACAGGGTCGCGCCCGCTGGCTCCGTTCTTCCGCGACTCTCTTCCACCGTTAGCGAAATTACTCTTCTCTCCCTCCAACCCTCTCTCCCCTGCTTCACGTCCATGACGTGCCTCCCGATTCCCGCAGAACCCTAGAGAATCCGCCCTCCTCCCTCCTCCGATCCCCCACTCCGACCCTTATCGCCTCAGCTCCCGATGGACGGTGCCGGCGACGACGGCGCAGGCGGCGCCGCCAAGCAGAGCAACGCCCCGCCGGCGGCGGCGGCGGCCCCGGCTCCCGCGCCCGCGCCCGCGCCCGCGCCGATGTCGAGCGGGAACGCGCCGCCGCCGTTCCTGAGCAAGACGTACGACATGGTGGACGACCCGGCGACGGACTCGATCGTGTCGTGGAGCGCCACGAACAACAGCTTCGTGGTGTGGAAGCCGGCGGAGTTCGCGAGGGATTTGTTGCCCAAGTATTTCAAGCACAACAACTTCTCCAGCTTCGTTCGCCAGCTCAACACTTACGTACGCGGCTTCCATCTCTTGTCCCTTTTTTTCTTTCCCGCCTTTCGTTTACCCGCGTTGATTGGAGGTTTGGCTTTGGTGTTTTCGTCTACGTTGACCTGAGAGTCTTGAGGCTGCCTTGTGGTGTATGATCTATACTGGTCTAGTTTCAACGGCTAGTTTTTGGAGCAGGATTAGCGCGAAGATAGGTAATTGTAAAGGGATTGGGGATTGTACTAGGGTACGGGATTTGTTTTGGATTGAACGGTGAAAATTATACTCCTTTAATGAGGTTTAGATTTGATTTAATTCGAAAGTACGGGTCTTTGTGGTGGCAAGTCACTGTTGTGCGTCTCCTCGTAATCTATCCCGCTCTTTGGTTGAAAGGGGCATTTAAGCCCGGAAACTAGTGATTACAAAATCTGGGCAAAGATAGGCCTACTTTTGGTTTGGCTTGAAGAATTGAATATCTATACTTGTCTAAGTTCTCGCCGAGCAATAATAAATCGTAGGAAATTAAACCGGGTCTATCACATTTGTCCATTTTATGGGTCTCACATGGATGACCGGGATAGACTTGATTTGCTGAACCCGGAGCCATTTCATCACTTAGCATCACACAATCGGTGCCATCGAGGACAGCATTAGCAACATCAGTGGCTTCAGCTTTCATCAGCCGGGTGAATCCGTCTGGGTGAGTTAATTCTGCCAAGTGCCACTGGGTAAATCACATCCGTTAAAAGACTTGAAGAACGGAAGGGTAGGCTTGTGGCCCTAGAAACATTGGTGCATAAGTGAATGACGGGGGATGGGCATCGCGTAGGGTGTAGGCACTTGTTCATGGACATAAGGCTTTGTGTATGAATGTTGGGAAGAAGAGGGTTGTGGTGCTGAAAAATCGTCGTGGGATGCTAATTCTCCCATGCGTAACTGAACGATGGGACCTAAGATGTATTGTTTTCATAGATCAATAATGGGGATGACATTGCAATATTGTGTAGAATTCTGGGGTCTGAAGTTTCACATTGTTATCTTTTCCCTTTACCAGAATTATCAAAAGTTGGTGTAGCATATATGAAGACATTATTAAGGCATTTGATTACTATTGATTAAAAACGGACATCTCAACTATCCTTTCTCATCCTGGGCATGACTGGATAATCAGAAGGAACACGCAAAAAAAGAAACAGTCAATCAATAAACTCATGGTAAAATCGCTCTATGATATAATGCATTTTTATTACAATTTCATTTTGAGTGTTATGCAATAGATCGAGGAAGAAGTTTGGTGAATGACCTGCTATATGGTGGAGGTGGGTGAACTGATGGCTAATTGCTTCATGCATCTAAGGCTTGGTTTGCGATATATAGTTGTTCAGCGAAGTCTCTTTTATTCCTAGTATGTTTCATAAGGAAGATTGAGGTTTGTTGTGAATAAGTTTGCTAGTGGAATCCTTGCTGCACAACCTACTTTTATGAGGATTGCGATGAGCTTTCTGGTTTCTTCATGTGGAATTTTTCTTGGATTATTAGCCTCCTGGTCTTCCAGACTACGGATTTGTTTATGGTGCCAATTTATTTTCCTTTTTCATGAAGTTGGCCGAGCACAGGGGCTGTGTGAAACCTGTCTACTGTCTCCTATGAATGGAGCTGTGACTCTAGACAAGTCATTTTCAATAAGGTTGTTTTTGTTCTTCATATGATGTGTTGCCCTTGCCCTTTTATGTGAAACAATTCCTTTTTCTTTCTAGTAGATTTTGATGGTGATTATGCTTTGCAAGCCAATTTCCAGCATTTTGGCAGATGGTCATGCACTTATTCCGTGGTGGATTTTTAAACTTGTGGCTGGTTATTCTTCATATTTGATCTTGTAACTCAAAGGGAGAAGAAAATAAGAAGGATCATAAACCTAGCATCTGGGCAAGAACTTTTGCATAGGCAATTATGTGACTAATAGCATGTTCTGCGGGTAAAAATTTTAAGAAAATGAGGATCATTCTTGAATTCAGTTTTCCTAGGGATCAGCTTTTGTTGAAATTTAGATTTGTGCGGGTTATCTTCTGTCAGCTACTGTTCTTTCTATATTAAAATCGCAGAGCACTGTCAGCATGAGCAAAATTTGACCATCCTTCCAATATGTGTGATGTTGAGCATTTTAATCATATGCTGTTGGCCCTACAGGGTTTCCGGAAAGTTGATCCAGATCGCTGGGAATTTGCAAATGAGGGTTTCCTGAGGGGTCAGAAACACCTTTTGAAAAGTATAAGTAGACGAAAACCCGCCCATGGACAGGGCAGTCAACAGCCGCAGCAACCACCTGGACAGAGTTCTTCAGTTGGGGCATGTGTAGAGGTTGGCAAGTTTGGGCTTGAGGAAGAAGTTGAGAGGCTCAAAAGGGACAAAAATGTGCTCATGACAGAGCTTGTGAGGTTGAGGCAGCAGCAGCAGACCACTGATGGCCAACTGCAAACGATGGTCCAACGACTCCATGGGATGGAACAACGACAGCAGCAGATGATGTCATTCCTAGCAAAAGCTGTGCAGAGCCCGGGTTTCTTTGCTCAGTTTGTACAGCAACAAAATGAGAGCAACAGGCGCATCACTGAAGCGAATAAGAAACGTAGACTAAGGCGAGATGGCTTATCTGAGAATGAGCATACTGCTGCTTCTGATGGACAGATTGTTAAGTACCAGCCTCCAATGAATGAGACCGCCAAAGCATTGTTCAGGCAGATGATGAAAGTAGAAGCTCCTCAGCGGGAGTCTTTTGACGATAGTCCAGAGAGTTTTCTGCTTGGTGATGGTTCATCTCTGTCCAGTGGCATGGACAGTAGGACTTCGAGTCGCAACTCTGGGGTGACTCTTCAGGAGGTCCCGCCAACTTCTAGCCAGATTCCTGAGATTCCACCAGCTTTGAGGGCCTCAGCAAATGATCCCTCATCTGCCGTATCTGAACTAAAGGCTCCGTCACAGGGTACTGCTAAGGTCACTACTAACCAGTTTCCAGATATGGGTATGCTCGCAGGACCACAGGAGTCTGAAGCAGTCTCCGTTAATCATGGCGATACCGTTATGACTGGGATCTCTCAAACACAAGACATGGTGCTGGAGGATATTGCTAATATATCCAGAGATGACTACATGGGAGCAGATCTGCATAATGGTGATTACATGGATCCTGCATCATTTGTTAACGGGTCGATGCCTATAGAGATCGATAGCATTTCCCCTGACCCCGACATTGATGCTTTGTTAGAGAGTTCCACCTTCTGGGATGATCTTCTTGTGGAGAGCCCTTTACCTGAGGAGGGTGAATCAACTTCAGCAGAAGCTCATGCTGGGGCTAACGATGAGCAGCCGATGGAGAATGGATGGGACAAAGCCGAGCACATGGATCAGCTTACTGAACAGATGGGCCTCCTCGCGTCTGATAACAAGGGGATTTGACCTTATACAAATTTTCAGTCTGTTCCCACCATAGCTCAGGTTGAAAGATTGACCGTTGGTGAGAGGGGCTCATTTTCGCCTTCCCCAAGAGCATATCGGGCATCCGAGTATTCATACATATACAAGCCTTTTCTGAATGTCACGCGCACCAAACTCTGCACATCATTTTGATACTTGAGCTCTGGTGGAAGAAGGGGCCACAAGTCGGATAGCTTAGTTAAGGGGTGCTACAGCTTCAGTTTAGTCGGCTCTTAGATGGAAAGAATATAAAGGATGGACGTTTGCCGAGCTAAAGCGTTGCTGAAGAAGTATTGTATAATTTGTTAATTTGTTAAGCTGATGAAAACCCCTTCTCTAATCGTATGTCTCATATGAGATTTATGTCCATGGCTTTTTCGCCTTTTTAGTGCAGCGGTGGGAGTTTTCACACTAACCGCCTTGAGGATTTTTGAGATTTCTTTACCGTCCCTCATCAACCTTGCCCACGAGTCATATGCTAGACTGGCGTTCTTCCATTAACAGGGGGTTTCAATTTGAATGATTAATGGCCACGATTTGTCACTTTTCAGCTTTGATTATGCATTGGACATTAGGTTAAGAAACACATATGTCGATGTTGATTACGCAAATTAGGAGCGAGCCATTCGCTTAAGCTCTTCCTCACGATGAAACAAGATAGAAGTGCTTGTGCACTATAATCGTCCACGTTTCACCCACGGGAAATTTAAGGAGTGAAGGAGAGTAGATGCACATGTTTAACGACATCCATAAAAATTGGCAACTTTGTTATCAGGAAACAAGCTACGAATCCAAGCAGCCAGACTCCACGTTGCGCTCCATGAACGCTCCCCAAAACTAATTGCACTCATAGCCAGACGAAAAGGCACTGACATCACCACAAAAAGCTCACCTGCCCTTGAATTCAGGGATAGTCACAGCCACTTGTCAGGTCTTCGTTGTTGGAAAACAACCACGTACATGTCTCAACCCATGTTTATAAACCCATGAACTTCATTCTTCACATAATAGACAGAAAAAAACACTAGTCTTCCTGGAGTGTAAATGACATTGGTAAGAGAAAGAAGGCGCCAACAAGCATTGAAGCTCTCCCTGCCTCCGCAAATACCCGCAGCTGATCTTTGGCAACCTGCCAAGTTACCCGCATTGTCCTTCGCCATCCAGCCAGAGTCCCCCGATGTTGAAAGCTTCTCTAAGTTAGAGAAACTGGCTGTTCTAGGCCACGGTAATGGAGCTACTATCTATAAAGTCCGGCATTGTCAAACAGCTTCAATTTTTGCTCTGAAGGTCCTCCGTGTTGATCAGCACACAACAGATGTATGGCAACAGGCAGGACAAGAAGCAGAAATTCTTAAACGGATAGACTCGCCACTGATCGTGAAATGTCATGCAGTTCTGAACAGCGGGTGCATTGACTCAGATAATGCAGGGGAACTATACTTCCTAATGGAGTACATGGAAAGAGGGTCTCTGCAAGATATATTATGTATCCATAGAAAATTGCCGGAAGAGGCGATTTCTAGAGTGGCGAGACGAGTTTTGGAGGGGCTATGCTATTTGCACAGTATGAAAATAGTGCATAGGGATATTAAGCCATCAAACTTGCTTATAAACAGTAAAGGCGAGTTGAAGATTGCAGATTTCGGTGTGAGTCAGGTTGTAGCTAGTACTTGTGACCCTCATGTTTCTTATTTAGGGACATGTGCTTATATGAGTCCTGAGAGGTTTGATCCAGAAAGGTGGGACGGTGACAAAGAAGGAGGGTTTGCAGGGGATGTTTGGTCTCTAGGAATTGTCTTGCTAGAATGCCACGTGGGTCATTTTCCCTTGATAAGTCCAGGAGAGACACCAGATTGGGCAACTCTAATGTGTGCTGTTTGCTTTTCAGATAGGTTGGAGATTCCTGAAACGGCATCACCAGAGTTCAAGAGTTTTGTTAGTAGGTGTCTGGAGAAAGATTGGAGGGCTAGAGGGACAGTCGACGAGCTCCTCCGTCACCCTTTTGTGAACAAAAGCAGTGGTACAAAAGGGTGGTTTGGTTAGCTCAGCACGGCGTGTTTACACCTGCTCTCGCCTTCTTCCTCGGAAATTTATTCATTTCATATGTATGATCTTATTAAGCAACAGACGTTTCTTCAATTTCTTCAGGTTAGGTTTGGACTGGCATATTAAAATCCTTCTAAGATATGGAGACTCCTCAAGATTAATTGGAAGTTCTATTTGATGAAGGTTTTAAATCATTTCATAGGGTGGTTATCTGAACCTTGAGATTTCAGAGGAACTAGTTGAAAATCGTGTCTTACACATGAATGTGGATATCTTCTCAATCAATCAAAATGAAAAAAGAGACTCAAACTTAGCAAAGCTGTACACCTCGTGCAGATTCCAGTTCTGACGCTAAAGGAAAGAGGATAAATTGGTAGGTGATGGGGGAAAAAGGGAGAGGCCTCTGAATCGGCAAGACAATAGCAATTGTACTTCGATGAAATGCAAATAACATGTGATTGATCCAGCGAAATCATCAGAAGTTTCTGGACAATTGTAACAGAACAAAGAAGAAGGAACAGCAAAACTTGCTAAAAGTACGTTTATGCAGTCTAGACACGTAAAATGCTTTTGTAAAATCTGTGGAAGAAGCTACTATTGTTGTGGGAATATCATTAGCCCGCATTTAATTACAAAGGGTCGGAACACATCGGCGATCATCACATCCATCAGGAGTTTAAGACCACAATATGCGATAACTTACTAAGTATTTAATATCTATGGTCTATGACTCGGAGAAAAGAGGCTTAACTTTCAAGAACGCAAAAGCCAGAAGCAGGAAGTTTGGCTTATGTAAGATCTCTTCAACAAGGCAGTCTCCAATACAAAAGTTTCTCTTATTTGGCAATAATCTTAAGGAAAAGGAGACTTGACTTGTGGCACTATCATCAAGTATTCGTGACTAATTACTCGTTCTTAAAATGTTGAGCACCGATATCAAGTTCTTCACCAGACATGTAAGCACTTGAATTTTAATGCCGCAATCCAAATCTAGGAGCAGAAGATGACTCGCAGAATCTGGGCAGAACTCTTTCAAAATTTAAATGATGCTGCAAAGTCCAAGATTTTCTAGAGATAAATGACATAGTAAAAGATAAAATGTCAATACTTCATTGCTCTCGACTTCAATGTTTGAATTACCAAAAGCATTGAGTTCATAAGATGGTGTAAGTTGAAGTAACACCAATAAGTCCAAGAGGGCTTTGTGGAATCAAGTTTTGACATCTACAACCAATAAACCAACTGCATGAGCAGAAACTGACGAACTGAAAATTCTAAAGAAACAGGAAGAGCGAATGTCCTTGTGAAGTACATCTCTTCTGACCTTCGCATCTCCATAGTCTCTCTATGGCTCTAGCCTCTAGGAGCATGATTCCAAGAATACTGTAAGATACACCAGCAGATCACTCAGACTTCTTAATTGCCAATTCAAGCTCGTGCAAAATTATTGCATCTCAGGACAAACCGATACACAGCTAACTTGTAAATGGGACTCAAGTATCAAAACCATATACTTACTTACCCAGTGAAACCGCCTAGAATGAAGTTCGCCCATCCAAGTGCTTGAGCTACTTCAGTGGTAATCCAAGAAACTACTCTCTGATTGATCACAGACACTACGCGTCACTGGCCAAAAAGATGTCTCGATTACTTTGCAGAAGTGGAGTCCTTATGCCTAGTTATCGCCATTTGTCTGGGAAGAAATCCACCTGCGTTTAAATTTACGTGGAGATTATGGCAAACACGTCTCAATGCTCAAAATTCAAAACTTTACGACTGCAATTACGCGAGGAATGAAGAATACAAATGCTGCAAAAAGTAAAGGAGATGTTCACTCGGACAATCGACATATGCATGCGTTCTGAACTCAGCAAATGGGATTACACCAACCCTCCTAATTAGACCAACAGAGTTATATGTTATCGAAGACTTGCATCCCCAAGATGATAACGAAGCATGTCGAATTCGAATTTGAATTCACATTCGCGCTAAAAGAAGGAAGACACGGGATCCGACATGAGAAGACCGGCGCCGGAGCTCGGTTCGAAAGAGAAGGAACCTGGTTTAGACAAGAGATTGATCCGAGACCGAGGGCCTTCGAACTTCCAGCTCTCCTCATCCATGGATTTGACCTCCTTGTCCAGCGCAGCCTTCAGATCAGCTTTCAGAACTGCAACCCAAATTCAAGCAACGACATTACGCACGCCGAATCTATCGCTGAAGAAACAGAAAGCGAAACGACAAGAGGCGGCGGGAGATTTGATTTGATTTGATTTGATCACTCGCTGACCTAGCATCGCCTCGGCCTTGCGGTCGTGGAGGCACATGTGGTCGGGCGGGAAGGGGAAGTCCTCCGCGGACAGAGCGGCGTTGCCGGCGCTCCCCCCGAAGACCGCCGCCACCGTCGACATCGACGAGCGCGACGGCGACGACGAGCTACTGTTCATCGCCGCCGCTTCCCCTCTCTCTCTCTCTCTTTATATCACCGGTTCGGACGCTCGTCCTGCTTCGGCTCAGTTCACCGGAGCCAGCAACGATTTCGAGGCGGATTCCGCTGGATCGAGAGCAGGAGACGAAGGCGAAACTCAGAACGAAAGCGACGAAGAGAGAGAGAGAGAGAGAGGGAGAGGGAGAGAGGCTGGGCTTCCTTTTAAATGGCAAAGCCCTTTGGGCCTGAGCTTAAAAATCGCGCCTTTGCTCCTGCAGAGTGACCTGAGCTGCGGCGCATCGCCGTTCCAGGACGGAACTACTCCGATTGAAGAGCCGCCGGAGACGGGTAGCTGCCGCCGGATCAGCCTCGGTCGGTCCGTACTCGCCGATCATCTCTCATTTCGTCTTCGCTCTCGCTCGTCGGCGCAAGCGACCCGACGGTTTCGCCGCTCTCGGCATCGAAATTCGCTCTTCCTACGTCCCGTCTCGGCTCGCCGCGAAGGGGCTTCTCCTCCTCCTCCGCGGCGGCTCCATGGAAGATCGCCGGCGAGGACGCCCCGGGATTTGTCTGGGACTGGGAATCCTGATGATCGCGTTTGCATCGTCGGCGACGAGCGAGGTCAGTTTGATTGTCTGAATTCGTTCTCCTTCTTCATCATCGACTTGTTGTATCGTTGTCCCATCCGGTGGCTTTCAATTAGCATTGCGGCGACACTTTCACGAGCTCAATTCATCCTGTAAAAGAAGTTACTTGACAGTAAGATCGAATAGCCATCACGGGGCAATCATCTCCTGGGATCATGCTTGTTGAGTCGGTCTCTTTGGTATGCAGGAGGAAACGCCTAGCTTAGATGGCTATTCCACGGCTTCTGATGCATGTGCCGTCCCTTGCCGCGAGAAATGGGTTGCAAAAGCTTACTTTGACAAGTATGGAAGTTTAGAAGATGCCACTTTCGAACATTATAGGGATGCCGAGCTTACTCGTTGCTCCTGCAAAATGCAGCCTTGTGATCTACATGACGCGTTCAAACTGTCTGATTTGGATTGCCGTCTGACTGGCGATGGCTCTCATCGGAGTCTCTTCACGTCTATTAGGATTAGTGTCGATGAAGAGCTTGCAGCCAAGTTGCTTTTCCGCTTCTGTGAGGTCGTACTCGTCGAAAGACTGCCCTCCGGAGTGTTTGCCGACCCGTTTGAGCTGCAACACATTCGGGACCGTGGAGGTAAGTTTCTGGTGTATCCTTCTAATTAGCTGTAACGGATGCTGCAAATTTGATGCCTGGACGCTCTAGCATTTCTGCTGTTTCCATTTTTATTTTGCTATGCTAAGTTCAATCTGTTGTTGCAGTCTATGGTGAAGTTGCTGTCTTTGGAGATGCGAATTTGGAGTTGCCGTCATTTCTTTCAAATTGTACGCTTGTTGAGGTTCACATGTTTTTTAGCCCCAACAACCTGTTGGAACAGATGAATGGACTCGAAATCAAAGTAGAAGTTCCAGTGCATGCGCGCTATCAGGTCAGTTTGAAGGAATTGCCCTTTTCTCCTTTCACAAGTAGAAATTATGATAAGATTGGATTTTTTTGAGGAAGAACAGATCAGGTGCTATTATAAACTGTTGCCTCCATGTACTAGCTTTCTTTTTGTTCTTAAATGATAGAAGGACTGCTTGGGTTATGCATGTAATCAGCTTGTCTTTCCGATTACCTGAGATATCAAAAAGCAAATGAACTAAAATTCGCTAACGTCATTGGTTCCATTTCACCCGCTCATGAATATGTTTTCTGTACCATCTTGTTCAAAGCTTTTAGCAAGCGGCAGGTGTGTCCACCTAGTTTCCTTAGTAGATACTTTATTTCACTACAGGCAATCCATCGTAATCTTGTGTTGCCCATAAGTAGTTGAATGGGAATGGTAATTTGCATTTTCTTCCTCCACTTTTAGATGTGGTCATCAAAGTTCCATTTAGTTTAGAACAATTTGTTCATATATGAGTAATTGTAAATAAGTCACCAAGGAAAAATATGGTTTGTGTAGATTGAGTGAGGTCATGACAACAATGGCTTCTTAATTTACTGTATCAAACTTCCACCGATATTCAAATTTCGCTTATGATACCCCTACTAGTTTCCTAATCACATAATAAAGAAAGGGAAGAAAATCAAGAAATTATCCTTGATCATAGATGCAAATTGGCATTGGCTATATCTTGATCAAAATATCTGAATCTCGCTGTACAAAATGCTTTGGAGCTTAGAATATGGTGCTTAGGATTAATTTTGCATTGTTTTTTGGATTTCAAATTTGTTGGTACTGGTCCACTAGTGAAAGGCAAATGAATGGACACCTAGCATCTGAAAATTGGAAAACTTTGCAGGCCCTAGATGGAAGCGGCTATTCAGCAGTTCAATTTGGAAATCCAGATGTTTTTGCTCGTTGCAGCATGGAGCAAAGGTCAAGCAATCAATCCCATTTCTTTGTTTTGACCAGTAATGGTGCTGCTATATCTTATAAGAATCCTATAGTTTGGAAAATACCCTCAGGCATAGAAACACATGCTGGATTTGTATCTGTTGTTACCTTTCTTTCAGCCTCATTATCTGCCCTTGTGATAATTGTGGCATCTGTCTTTCATTCCGGCATCAAACTGCACAAAAATGTGAAAACATCGTAGTTCGTCAGGAGCAACTCACTGTACGAGCATTTATAGAGAGGCTATTAGTCTCCGTGGGGATGTGAGTTTAGAGTTTATCCTCGCATTTCGCAATTTTTCTGCAATTGTATGTTTTCAAGTTTGGTAGTTGAGAATTAAATGCTCATCTGTTGGGCACGAGATGAAATGAAAATTGTGCTCCCACTAATTGGTGCAACAATCCAATGGCCCTTTTGATGCTTAGTAAGATTACAGAACATTTCTGCTTGCCAAACTGTAAGGCTATGGAAGAATGAAAGTGCAAATTGCTCTCTTCTTGGATAATAAGGTACATGATTTTGCATGATGTCTATTTGCTTTGCAGTATTCAATTGAACTTAATTTCTGGCTACAGATTCTAGCTGCCTTTTTTGCCCCAATGTGAAGTAAATACACATCCTTGAAGATTAGCCTTCATTAAATTTCATTTCACCAGGAAAGAAGAAATCTTCAAGGTTCATCTCCACTCCAGTAGCTCTTCACCTTTGGCCCAGTAGGCCCTTCCTCTCCCAGGATCTCTCTAGGCAGACCTCTCACAAATTTTTCAAAAGCCGATTTAAGCTTTCCGGGCAAAAGCTTCTCCACTTTCTTGATCTCTCTTTCGAGATTATAACTAATTCTTGGACCCCACTTTCTGAAACAGTTTAGCCACGGCGGTTCAGTCACCGGAGCATTTGGATTGTCCGTGGCAACTACTGAGTAGTTGACTCCGGTGTCCATGAAATTCTTACTCTTCTTCGTGTCATTCCTTATTCCAATACCTCCATTGCCCTGCAATACTAATCCGGGTTTTGAGTATGTAGCGTGGCCATGCCGCGATGAATAGACCACGATCTTATTCCCACTATGAAACTCTAGTTCTGAAGCATTCACCCAGACACCCTTACTGTGCTGTGAGAAATACACCCTCCATAGCTCTCCGGTGAAGTTGCTTACTCTTAAGGTCACATGCTCCCAGTCACCGACATGCTGGCCGATTTGTCCCAACGAGACATCGAAGGACTCAACTTTAGCCCTAGCAGGGCCATTGAAAGGGTAGAAGAGCCATATGGCTATGTCACTGCAGGTAGCACCATACATGGGTTTGACATGCAAGTATGCCTGGCAGCTCTGCAAGTCTCCTCTTTTTACCGTGTCCTTTTTCTCTTCCGTCCCCGGGAAGATCCAACCAGTACTCGCCGTCATTGGAACTGCCTTGGGGAAGGTTCGAGCCCGTAGGCTCGATTTTAACGGGGTTCGACTCTTCGCCTTTGTGATATAGCAGAGCCCCATTGTTGAAAAACCACTCCACCGACGATGGGAAATAGGATTCTTCTGGATGAAAGTATATGACTGGCGCATAAGCTTGAAATAATGCCTCAATTTGGCTCAGGTTGGGCAAAAAGTGTGCGTAATCCGGGTTGTTATTCTTCAAGCACGTGAGAGAATGAGGAGAATCTTTACCTCCATTTTTGGCTACGAATGTTCCGAGACATGCGCCTCTGGCTTGTGTTCCTCTTCTCTTGGGTGTTGTGGTGAACATGTTGATCCCATTCGGGTCAATCGCCTTGCCATAGCCCCAAATCCACATGTCGCTCTCACATTGGTCGGTGAAGTCCGACCGAACACATCGGATTTTGTCAGTGGACGGCTTCTCCGGCGAGGTGGTCACGACATGTCCGACGGCAGCATAGCCTTCAGGGGGAATTGGGCACCAAATGTAACCATTGCCATCTTTCTTAATTTGCGAGGACTCACTGTTCCATATCGGAGTATAATCGATTGGCTCCTTGAGAGCTCCATTTGAGGGGTCATTCGTCTCGTCCTTCCCAACAAGAACCCACCCATGAAGAGCCTGGTTATTGGGTTGGCAATAGAATCCCAAAACGGAGAATCCTTCTGGTACTTGTGAAGGTTCAAAGAACGTTGCTCCAAGATTGTTTGGTCCACCCTCATGAGTAGCCCAAATCTTGTTGAAAGAAGAAACTTGACACACTTGTAGCCCTCCAAAGTCGATAGTGCCGGTCGCAAAACCCGAACCTGTATAGTACGATGAACAAGGGTTTCTTAAAAACTTTATCATGTAATTTGTGACGAGAACGACTCGAGAAAACCAGACTTTGCACAAGAGAGAGTTACCTGATGGCCAAGCCAGCAATGGGGATGGAAGCTTGAAGGTGGTTTCGATGGGGTCGGCGATATTCTCATCGGCACAAGTATGTGCGAGGCGATTCCCCATGTTGATGAGCTTCTTCTAATGAGAAAATGTGGGAATGAAACGTCTTATACACATGCTATGCTTTGAGGAGAGTAAAGCTACATGACAAGGAAAGGCATATTCCTTTCGTTTTGAACGCTAGAATATGTTAAACGTTGAGCTTAAAAAAACCCGCCCGAAGATTTTGTCGTGCGAGGGAAATGATTTTGGTTTGAGCAAGTCTTGCAAACATTGTAGTTCTGTTTGGCGGATCTGCCACTATCGTTCCAAGAATATACCAGACAAATCGAGTTTCTAAATGAATCTAATGGATAGAGCCAATCACGTTGCATATCTATAAATAATAAGAATGTCGGATAGAATGGAGTTTTGTGGTTGAGTTACGTCATTGTAAATGTCATACCTCAAAACCATTATAAATGAGGGATGTCATCCATCCGAAGAACGCAACATCGCTCCCAAAAGTCCCCCCATTACTTTGGTTCTTGTATTACTCATCGTTATCTAAAGAACCTAAAAAGATTGGGAAAAATAAAAGGGTGAGCAATCAGTGAGTGAGTAGTGCATCTCTTCTCTTTTAAGTAGATCGAGCATCCACTATGTATATTTATAAACTAAACCACAACTCCTTTAACCTAAATCAAGAATATAACAAACATATAATAAGAGAATCAGTTACATATGTTTCAACATAGCTATATTTATAGTAGAAATATTCATTTCACAATAATATCAAAACAAACATCAATAGTTCAATCCATTGATCAATCTTATTAATTCGTACACCAATGATCCATTCCATTGGTTAATCTTATGTCACGCATCAATAGTCTATTCTATTGATCTATCTCATATAAAACCACACATCAATGATCCATTCCAACAATTAATCTCAAATCACACATCTCGATCGATTAAACTTAAATCACATGTCAATGGTCCACTCTATTGATCAAACTCATATCACATGTTAGTGGTCCATTCCATTGATCAATTTTGTAGTCACGATATGATGCTTGGTAAGAAGGCGATTCCTCTCTTGCAAGGTCTCCACCTATTATTAGTCAATGGCTTGGACTAGTATGTGCATACCCATGAGCCCTTCACTAAGCTTGTAGTGTTATTGAATATCAACACCAATCCACAACAACCTTCACAATTCACAAATCCAAACCAAAATATAGGTTTTACAAATCAAAACATATAATCTTTCTATAACCTGACTCATTCACCAAAGATACTTTTCATAAAGCAATCTTCAAATCATTTCAGAACTCATTTCTTAAACCACAATAAATTTCACATATCTTTTCACAACACATTTCATAAACCAAGTTCACAAATTAGCATATACATACATATAACCTTTTGCAATAACTTTCCAAAAACATTTGGCAAACCATTCATAAATATCAAAACGTGATAAATGCTTGATCCAAATTTTATGTTATAAAACATGCTTATTTATATCTCATAACATATTAAATCTTTATCATTCTGAAGACACGAGTTTACAAATTCCTAGAAAATATAGCACCACTTACTTTAGAATGCCTATGTTCAAATGATAAAGATTTCTCTAACCGTTGAATTTGCAATCCTATCAAATAAGCGGGAAACAACGTTAAAATCGAGTAACACACTACCTCAATTACGAAATGGCTATACTACACCTAAATGCTAACAAAATGACTCTTACATGCTAACAAATCATATGCCCAAAGTGATTATTTAAGCCATTTGCAACATGGAGCTTGAGCGCGGAATTGAGTTATACCATAACTCTCTCAATCAAACCTTGTTTCAAATGTACATACAATCTATAAAAAGCCCTTTCAACGTACTACAAAAATCCCGACTTAACCTTCCAAATATAAAATCTATTGCACCCCAAATCCTAATAGGAACAATTATGACATGACTATCCTTCCACCTGAAGAATGTAGCCTCAAACTATACCTAAAAATCCATGCCCAAAAGGCCCCATCGTTAGCACTCTCGCACTATCATCGTTAACCGAAGAACTCAAAAATATTAGGAAAGAAAAGAGTGAGCAACCATAGCTCCGTGAGTACTATAAATCTTCTAAGCATATCAACCTCTACCTTACACATTAAAAACTCAAAGGCATGACTCTTTTATACTAAACCAAAATATAATAACTTACAAGAATAAATGAGCCATATTTTTTCAACCTTGCTACATCAATAGTAGAATTTCTTATTCATCTATAACATCAAAACAAGTATTGCTAGTTCAATTCAATAATTAAACTCGTCATATTTCATGTCAATATTTCATTCCATTTTCCAAACAAGTACCACATCACCTCAAGGCTCTAAAGGTTGCACTCACGAGATCATATCATCGTGTAACACATAGCCCTTAATCCACATATATATATATATATATATATATATATATGTATGTATATATCAATAATACAAGACTCTAGAGGTGGTCCTCATGAAATTACGTTATCGTATAGCATTTAGTCCTTGACCACAAGGCCCTAGAGGTGAATCCCACGAAATTACATTATCGTGTAGTACTTAGCCTTTAACCAAAACATATCAATAGTATAAGGCTCTAGATGTGGCTCCCATGAAATTATGTTATTGTGTAGTACTTAGTCTTTGACCAACGTATATCAATAGTACAAGACTAGAGGTGGCTCCCATGTGACTTGAGTCGCCATGTAGGACTTAGCCCTTGACTACAGGGCTCTAGAGGTGGCTCCCACAAAATACGTTATCACGTAACACTTAATCCTACTAATTCATCTTACGATTGGCTTCACAAACCAAAATATAACTTTTCACAAATCAATTCTCTCCCCAAAACCAATTCAGAATTCACATCATAAATCAATAAGATTTCAAAGCGTCTTTCTTCTTAAACATTTCTCAAATCATCAAAGAACCCATTTCATATCTTAAATGTATAAAATAGTATGCATAACCCTTCAAGAAAGGTTTGTCGAACCATCCTACAATAATTCAAAAGTACAAAAATACTCCATCTAGCTTTATACAACAAATGCATTCTCACTTCCACACACACATACACATATATGTCAAGTTATTCTTGCCTCCATACATGGGTATTACAAAACCAAATAAGATATTAGTACCACTCACCTAAGGATGCCCCAAAACCAAATAACAAACGTTATTTGAATCATTTATCTCACGATCCTATCAAATAAGCGAGAAATAATATTAAAATTGAGCAACATGTTATCTCAACTATGAAATGGTTACACTACGCCTAAACGTTAGCAAAATGACTCTTATGTGCTAATAAATCGCATACTCTTCACAACATAGAGCTTGAGCACAAAACTTTATCATGCCATAACTTTCGCCACTGAATCCCGTTCCAAACGAACTTATAGTCAATAAAAAGCCCTTCAAACATACTACAAGAATTTCAACTTGACCATCTTGAAATCAAGCCGAAAATAGACAAAATACAGGCACGAATATGCTGGACATCAACCGTGTTGGAAAATAATCTAGATAATACACACTGTTTGTTGTAATCAGAATATAAAATTGGAGGTGAGGTACGGATATCCGAATCTCCTTAAGGCGATTAGTTCCTGCCAAAGGTGCTCCGCAGATTCACGAACTATGCCTCCCAAGATACAACACCTCGAACCCGTTTGGATTAGCACTATGCAAACAGGACTCGCCGAACCGTTCAATTGAACCAGCACACTCAGAAAAATCAGAAGAGTAGAGAAGTATATCAAAGCCTTTTGGAATCGAGTCGCAAAAACCAAAACCAAAAAAAAAAAAAAAACCGTAAAGAAGCTCTTTGCTCCCATCTATTTATAGAGATTTTTAGTTCATGTACAGAAGAGATACATGAATTAAATAGATGCATGTATCCACGAAATTCATGAATCAAGAGATACATGAATTCAAGAGATTCATGAATCGAGAGATACGTGAATTCAAGAGATTCGAGAACTCAATAAATACATGAACTAAAAGATACATGAATCTAGGAAATTCATGAATTCAATAGATACGTGAACATAAAAGTTGAGGAAATTCATGAATCCAAAAGAGATACGTGAATAGAAAAACGTATCTTAATTTATTGGCTTTCGTTGATCCATTAACCATAATTACAACAATCCCCCACATTAATGGATCAACAAAACATTTTTGACTCGAAGGAATCTGAGCGTACCTGTTGAAATACACTGCATCAAGATAGGTAGCTTTCGCCTTGAACCTTCTTTAGTGAAAGCCTATCGGACTTACTTAACTAGTCGATGGACTAAGCCTTGAATCGCCAGTTGTTTGTGTAAGCCTAGACAATAAACCTCACACAGAGTATTTCCAATTCAAGATTGGTTCTCGGTTGTGTTCGTTCTTTCGGCCCTGAACCTCTCGGGATTCATGCGTGCTTTAGAAAATCTAGCCTTTATAGATTTTCATAGAGTCGGCCAGCTCCACGCATATAGGTGCATTCCTTTTAAAGATATCCTACCATATCTCACTTGAATGTTATATTCCAAGTTATAGGAATCATTAAACGCATAGCATACCCTTAATAACGCCGTAGGAAAGCACTTTGTTGCATCATAGGAATGGGAGACAATGCTTACACTAGAGTTTCCAAAATTTGCGTTGTCCTATTGAACCTAGTCCATGGGATCTCCAATCGCATAGGTTAGGTTTCCACCCTGAATCTCTTTATTGGGTTAAGGCTTTTAAACCCATTCCCCTCGATGCGCAGCTTTATCTCGCTCTTTTGACAAACCTTTTGTCACGGATCCGCAATATTTTCCTTTGACTTTACAAAGTCTAAAGAAATTATTCCATTTGAGAGCAACTGCCTTACGGTATTGTGTCTACGACGAATGTGTCTAGACTTACCGTTATAAATCACATTATGCGCCCTTGCAATCGCCGCTTGATTGTCACAATGTATGCAAATTGCAGGCATAGGTTTTGGCCACACTGGAACATCTTCTAAAAATGTCGAAGCCATTCTCGCTTCTTCAAAGAGCTTTATCCAAAGCAACAAACTTAGATTCCATTGTAGAGCGCGTTATTAGAGTTTGTTTAGAGGATTTCCATGACACCGCCGCACCTCCTAGCGTGAATACATATCCGCTAGTTGATTTCGATTCATCGAATCTGAAATCCAGCTTGGCATCACAATAACCTTCCAAAAACAAATGGATATTTGCCATATTGTAAAATATAGTCTTTTGTCCTTTTCAAATATCCTAATACTCTCATCGAGCATTCCAAAGTGCTCATGACCCGGGTTATCGGTATATCTACTCGCCTTGCTTACCGAGTATGCAATATCGTGTCTAGTGCAATTCATGATATACATGATGCCGCCGATTACTTGAGAGTATTCCAGCTGTCTAACACTATTTCCAGTGTTCTTTCTTAAAATTAGGTGTGGAAGAAAAGGATTATTTGTATCTTTAATGCCGAATCCTTTAAATCTCTCAATTACCTTTTCAATGTAATGAGATTGTGTTAAACCTAAGCCATCGAATTCCTTAGAATTTTGATGCCGAGTATAACATCCGCTACACCTAAATCTTTCATCTCAAAGTTCTTTTTGAGAATGTTCTTGGTGATTTTGATGACCTCGTAGTATCTCCAAGAATTAATAAGTCATCGACATATGGACAAATAAGTACATATCCAACTGTTGTGGATTTAGTGTACACACATTTGTCACACTCATTGATTCTATACCCATTTTGAATCATTACCCGGTCAAATTTCTCATGCCATTGCTTAGGAGCTTGTTTAAGTCCATACAATGATTTAACAAGTCTACACACTTTGTGTTCTTGTCCTTTGACCTTGAACCCTTCAGGTTGTTCCATATAAATCTCCTCGTCGAGATCACCATTTAAAAATGCAGTTTTCATATCCATTTGATGTATCTCGCAAATTGTATAGCGAGGCTATAGCAATCAACATCCTTACGTATGTTATTCTTGTGACAGTGAATAAGTATCAAAGTAGTCAAGACCCTCTTTTTGTCTAAACCCTTTGGCTACAAGCCGAGCTTTGTACTTATCAATGGAACCATCAGCTTTTAGTTTTTCTTGAATATCCATTTACATCCAATTGGTTTATTTCCAGGTGGAAGATCAACCAATTCCCAAGTATGGTTACTTAGGATAGAATGGATTTCATTGTCAACACTTCTTTCCGTAAAGGAGCATTTGGAGATGACATTGCCTCTTTATATGTTTGGGGCTCACCTTCCAACATGTATGTTAGAAAATCTGGTCCGAAAGATTTTTCTATTCGAGACCTTTTACTCCTTCGAAGTTCGGCTTCTTTGCTCACAACTTCATCATTCTCGGATTCGATTCTCTAAGCCTTTTCTCGAGAAAGTTCTCCTTGATTTCTTTTTGCAGGATATATATCCTCAAAGAATTCAGCATCCCTTGATTCTAGGATTGTATTGACATGGATTTCCGCATTTTCAGATTTGTGAACCAAAAATCTATATGCGCTACTATTTTGAGCATAACCAATGAATATGCAATCCACTGTTTTAGGTCCCAACCGAGTTTGTTTCGGAGGAGGAATTGCCACCTTGGCCAAGCACCCCCACACTTTTAGAAAGTTGTAGGATGGCAACTTTCCCTTCCATAACTCGTATGGAGATTTACCTATCTTTTTGTGGGGTATTTTATTAAGAATATAATTTGCGTTAAAACCGCCTCCCCCACAAGTTTTGAGATAAACTCCGAACTTAAAAGCATGGCGTTAGCCATCTCCTTTAGTGTCCTGTTCAATCGTTCAGCAACTCCATTTTGTTGTGGAGTATAAGGTGCGTCGTTTGGAGAATTATTCCAAAACTAGCACAAAACTCTTTGAAATTGATTGAACTATATTCTCCTCCTCTATCGACCTAAGCACTTTGATTCGTTTATCAAGTTGTTTTTCAACTTCATTTTTATACTTGACAAACATGCTCATAGTCTCATCTTTGCTAGTTAGTAAATAAACATAGCAAAATCTAGTACATCATCCACAAATGTGATGAAGTACTTCTTTCCACCTCTACTTTCTACAAACTTTAAATCACATAGATCACTATGGATTAATTGTAGAGGTTCACTTGTTCTTTCAATGGATTTGAAAGGTTTCTTGGCAAACTTGGCCTCAACACAAGTCTCACACTTGTAATGGGCATCCAACTCAAATCTTGGAATTAACCCCAAGTTTGATATTCTCTTCATTGTACCATAGTTTACATGTCCTAATCTACCATGCCATAGATAAGGAGACACAACAAAGGTAAACTCGAAGACTTTTCTTTATTAATAGTCTTTGGGTACACATAATTCGAGTTTACATCAATGACAGCCACGTTGGCTTTAAACAGGTCATTACACAGTACCCTTTCCCCACATACATCCCTCCTTTCGAAAGTACAAATTTGTCGATTCAAATACAACTTTGAAACCCTTCTTGACAAGTATGGGGCCAGAAATTAGGTTTTTCCGAATCTCTCGTACATGCAGCACATTCAAGATGGCAACCTCCTTGCCGGATGTAAACTTCGGGATCACCTTTCCTCTTCCGGCAATCTTTGCTGATGCGAGTTAGCCATATAAAGCTTTTCATCTTCTTCAGCCTTCTCATAAGATGAGAACATGTGTTTATCTGCACATATGTGATTTGTGGCACCCGTATCTAGCCACCAGCCATTAGTGTTCGACACCGAGATGCTTCGGACATTACCACAGACAATCTCTCAATATTGTCATGTTCTGTCAAATTTAGTTGCTGGGCTGCACCATCATTCTTGACTTTTTCGGGCGCTTCTTGCAATCCTTAGCACGATGGCCAGGGCTTGTTGCATATAAAACATGTCCCTTGGAATTTCGGAATTGTTCCTTCGCTTGCCTTTTCCTTGAAAAGACATCTTCCTTTTTCTATCTTGCTTGGATTTGGAAGATTCCACAACGTTGGCCTTTGGCTCGAAGAAGGGTTCGCACTTCTTCTATTATCCTCCTCGATTCTGAGGCGCAGAATGAGATCTTCAAGGCTCATCTCCTTCCGTTTGTGCTTCAAATAATTTTTGAAGTCTGACCAGCCTGGAGGCAATTTCTCAATCATAGCCGCCACTTGGAATGATTCACTAAGTATCATTCCCTCGCAGAGATGTCACTCGAAATTAATTGTAATTCTTGAACCCGACTTATGACAGATTTAGAATCTACCATCTTGTAGTCCAAGAATTTGGCAACCACAAATTTCTTGGTGCCGGCGTCCTCGCTTTGTATTTCTTCTCTAAGGACTCCCATAACCGTTTAGCAGATTCAATATTACAATAAACATTATAAAGAGAATTCACTAAACAGTTAAGGATATAATTTCGGCATAAGAAGTCCCCATGCTTCCAAGCCTCCAACGCACCGAGCGTTGTGACATCTTGCTCATCTGGACTAATTATCGGGCACACCTCCGATAAATATTTCGTCAGATTGAGCATGGTCAGATAGAAGAACATCTTCTGCTGCCATTGTTTAAAGCCCACTCCGGTGAATTTCTCCGGTTTCTCATTAGTTGTAACTGGAGGTGTTACCATCACAGTAGGCATACTTCATTGAACTACCCCTCCGAAACGGAGCCAAAAGCCATTTGGCCTATACTGTTCAAAAAACAGTCCGGGTATACTAGTCGTATGACTTGTACCCGCACCACCAAAATTGGTGTTGGCCCAAGGGCCCGTAGCATTGGCTGCTACAAATTCAGACCCCGAGGGTTGAACATCTTCCATAGCAACGGTCGAATCGACCATAGGAACGTCTCCCGAAACATTCGGGACATTGAAGGGCACTTGATTGTTTCCAGCCATCTCAATAATCGACAATAACAACAAACAAAGTGAGTGATTAATCGCCTTAAGATTGTTGGAAAATAATCTAGATAATACACACTGTTTGTTGTAATCAGAATATAAAATTGGAGGTGAGGTACGGATATCCGAATCTCCTTAAGGCGATTAGTTCCTGCCAAAGGTGCTCCGCAGATTCACGAACTATGCCTCCCAAGATACAACACCTCGAACCCGTTTGGATTAGCACTATGCAAACAGGGACTCGCCGAACCGTTCAATTGAACCAGCACACTCAGAAAAATCAGAAGAGTAGAGAAGTATATCAAAGCCTTTTGGAATCGAGTCGCAAAACCAAAACCAAAAAAAAAAAAAAAAAACCGTAAAGAAGCTCTTTGCTCCCATCTATTTATAGAGATTTTTAGTTCATGTACGAAGAGATACATGAATTAAATAGATGCATGTATCCACGAAATTCATGAATCAAGAGATACATGAATTCAAGAGATTCATGAATCGAGAGATACGTGAATTCAAGAGATTCGAGAACTCAATAAATACATGAACTAAAAGATACATGAATCTAGGAAATTCATGAATTCAATAGATACGTGAACATAAAAGTTGAGGAAATTCATGAATCCAAAAGAGATACGTGAATAGAAAAACGTATCTTAATTTATTGGCTTTCGTTGATCCATTAACCATAATTACAACAAACTGTTCATCGGGTGCGGGAAACTTCGAAATTTTGTTTCGAGCAAACTGTAAGCTCAAATCAAAATTCGTAAAATTTTATGGTTCCATAATATTCTAAATGATCATTTTTATAAAAAAAAATTGCTAAACAACTCAAAAATTAAACTTCGCCGTCTGATTTTCCCAAAATTCTATATTTGAGCTCTAAACCCAAAAAATACTTCGATTGATTGAACGAGGGCTTGAACATTTATTGGACATTGCATTATGGAGTGATGATACTTAGAAACGATGCCAGCTGACTGATGTACGACCTTCTGCAAAGATCTGAGTGGTCAGCTGACCAGCCATCCGTCCTGGCGGATGCGACCTCGACATAGAGCACATCGCCTAGACTTTTAAGCTAGTGTCACCCCCTTTTTTCTTTGTAAAAATCCGAAATCCTTCTTCCCCAGAACTAGGAGGTGGAAAGCTTCTCTATGTGTTGATAGCTAAATCATCTCCACTTTAATGCTATATATCGGAGTACCTGCAGAAGCAACATAAGTACGTGCCTACAGAAAAAGTCAACCAGGAATTAGTTTAGAACATGCGTTGTGCTTTCGCTCCAACTACCACCTTTGGATTTTTATTATTAAAGAACGGAGATAACTGCTCGTCGAAAACATGCTAATTTCCGTTATTCAACGCGAACTGCAGGTGCTTTGTTATTCTTAGTGTGTTATTAGTGAGGTCATGCTAAGTTTACTTATTCTGACACGAATCCTGAACTGCCGGTGCCTTGTTTTTCATAGGTCGTTCTTAAACTGATGTTCAAGAAACGCCGTGTCTTGTTTTTCTAACGCGGATTGTGAACTGCTTGTGCTTTTTCTTTCTTAGTGTTCTATTAGTTTCTCAGTGAGAACGTGCTGAGTTCCCTTTATTCTGACGCGAATTGTGAACTGCCGGTGCCTTGTTTTTCATAGGTTGTTGTTGAACTTGTTCAAGACACGCCGTGACTGCAACTTTGGAATTTTTCTGATGCTACTTCCGGAGGAGCATCCTGGTCAACCCCATCTGCGATTTTATATATTTTCGCTGTATTTCATGTACTTCAAACCAGTGGGACATAAGTAGTTTAAAAATCCGTTTGTTTCACAGAAAACATTTTTCAAGAAAATATTTTCCTCATTTTTTGGTGTTTGGATCACTTAGGTTAATGACTCAACATAAAATATTTTCTTAGTCAATAGAAAATTTTTTGCTACAAAAGCTTAAATTTAGGAAAATGATTTCCTCTTTAAAAAATCAGAAATCATTTTCCAAAATATGACCATCCTTCGTTCTCAGGCCCTTGGCAACAGGGCAGGCCTGGGTCCATTGAGGCTAGGCTTGGGATTCTCGCCCAATCTCGGGTCCATTTGGGCCACGCCCAAGTCCATTGAGATCGGGCCCTAAGCACAGGTGCCCGTGCTCGAGACCTAGGCTCGGCAATATCGACGTCGAGCCTGGGTCCTCAACACCTGTGTCTAATCCACCAAGGCAATAATTTTTTAAAACTTTTCGATTTTTCTTTCTTTCTTTTTCCTTTTCCTTCTTCCTCTATCAATTGCTAGGCCTCGGCGACGACGACCAGCTATAGGTGCGGGCTGCGAGGCTCCATTTTGCTAGATCCGTTGAGGTTTGCCTCATCTTGATTTGGCGACCTCCTAGAGGAAGAGTGGAGGCGAGAATTAAAAACAAAAAGAAAAAGAGTAGAATAAATACAAATACATAAAAATACTTAGAAAATATATTAAAATATTATTAAAAAAAGGTCCACGTAAGATGACTGACATTTATGTCAACGCCAATTGATCAAAATTGGCCAAATAGATTAAATTGACACAAATACAAAAGATTTAAGATTCAATTGGTTAAAAAAAAAAGTACAGAACTAAATTGACATAATTTCAATAGGTTCATGACTTTTTTGCTAATTAAACTGAGATTACAATTATACTTGAGTCATTCAAACATTCTTAATTGTTTCTTAGCTGCCAATTACATGTCTTACAATACCTTATGAAATAATCTCTCATGAAAAAATTCACAAATCTTATTATAAGATTTAATTAGCCTCAACACATAATTTCTCTGTGTAATTCCACGACCAAGCACCCAGCAGAATTTCTCCCGAAATCCAACTTGCAGTGAACATTTATATATGAACTCAGTTGGCTTTGGTCTTGAAGTCCATACTGGATTTTCCAATCTTGACCGTGACTTCCACGGGAATTATGAAAGAATATTTCCTATTCTTTCTCTTACACTTTCATTTTCTTGATTTCTGACCCAAAGTCAAACTTCAAGAAACATCCAAGTTAACAACGATTCAACGCCCATATAAACCTTGCAAATATATGCCGCATCCGGAGTTTATCAGAAAATTCCAGTCGAATTTCCACATTCACTTTTAGATCGAGTTTATATATGGGCTTGAAACTAGACACATAATTTAATATAATCAAGAAACCTGCATTTAGGGGGTATCGAGTTATGGATAACCTATTCAGGTTTCATTTTCTCCCCAAAACAATCATTTACTACGTCATTTCAGTTCCTATAATTTATTCATGCTCTTTCTTTTCTAATGTTGTCATTGCTTCCGAATCTCCCCGTAGTTGGAAATCATTATACCATGTAGATTACTTCCCGAGTGCCAATTTCCTAGTCATTCCCATGGAATTATTTTGGAAAAAGATATTGAAAAAAAAAAAAACTTGCCGTCGAAATCGGATAAAGAAAATTGGTCCCCGGACGTGCTCTTATTTGTAACATGAAACATGTACGATTATGAGCTTGACCGTCTTTGCAGGCAGATATAGTATTCTACCACTTAAGAACTTTCCAAGTCTGTCGACTTGTAGTGGCTGTGATTAGATTTGATTATTAGGTTCTCCTGTCCTTTTTATTCCTTTTCAGTAATAGGGGTGTGGTTTATTATTTTAAATATTCTTACACTCCCCCTCATGCTTAGTCTAGTTATTTACCTAATACTAAGTATGGATGTATCGATCTAACAGCTTGAGTTTTGAGTGCTCCATCAGCCTTAACTCAGCCTTGTGGCTTTTCCCATCTGTCAATGGAAAGAACAAAGTGAAGGAGCACGGTTTTGCTTATTTTTCGGTACATGAACATAACTATAAGCAAGCAAGGAGGCTTGTCATTCAACCACAACATAAGCTTTGACTGATCTTGCACTATTAACAGCAATCCAGGATCAAAACGGAAGTAAGACACACAGAAACTATCATTCCCACAGAAAGCACGATCCGAAGATTTGAAGAAGGCAATCCTGAAAAGAAAAGCACAGGAGCAAAGTTCCATTAGTCCCTGATACCCCAGCACTTTCCTTCAACTAATAAGAGAAAAAACAAGGAATGTTCAGACAACCACGGAAGCTTCAAAGCCTATGATTGTCAGTAAGAACTTACCAGAAATGTTGAGTTTGATTTTTTGTCACAAGCTCTCTGAATGTTGGTGGCATCGGCTTGTTTTTCTTTGAGTGATTTGAGATCATTGATCAAAGCTTTTAATGAATCAATTTCTCCTTGGACTCGACGGACTTCCTCCTCGTCTTCTTCTCCATCTCTGAGGATCTCTTTGAGGGCATTCTCATTTTCCAGGGGCAACGCCTCCATTCTGCATCTCAAGAGAGACAAGTGATAACTTCACGAGGCGACCAATTGCTATAGAAAATTTAAAACCATCAAGGGCAAATGTTGAAATATTGTGTAGGGAAAGAAATAAAAGTAGGGGTTGCCGAATTGCAACAACATCGAATTAGTCTTAGAATGTTCGGTAAGCTGACCTTTTCAGTTCGTCAAGAGGTTCACACAAATCGGAGTCCTGGTCTGCACATCTGCCTGCCTCATCGTTCTGATCTCTGTCAAACCAACTCAGAACACAAGATCACCACGTTGAAAAATTAGAACAATGATGCACTAATCTTTGGAAACTTATAGCTTCATTTTTTTCATTCGAATTGCATGCAACGAGAGAGAATGTTAGTGAAGGGAAATGATAAACAGAGGACAAGACGGGCAAATTTCTGCCAAGAGCTATATGGTCACCTTGAAGTCGAAAGATTTGCTTGTCGGGAGCAACAGGAACATGCGATGCATCCTCTTCAGCTTCAAGCTTTTCAGTCTCTTGATATTCCCTTACAACTGCACCAAACTCTTCGACGATTTTGGCATCTACAACATTATTCTTAGCCTGGCAGGACGATGTTGAAAATGTTGAGCTAATATAAAGGATAACCGACTGGGATCAAGGTAGAAAAATAAGATAGCATAAGGTCATCTCACTGAACAAGAAACTTATGTTCCATATGAGAGGAAAATGCAGTCTCTAATTGATAGGAAGACAGAAAAGAGGAGGAGAGCAAGGAAAACATTAAAGTGATGCGGATTAAGTTATACTAACTTTGATATGATCGTGCATTTCATGTTCTATTATAGCTGATATATCTTTCAGCAGATCCCCGACATGTTGCCTAGCATCGTGCCTGACAATCAAATAAAGTATACTCAGGAGAGAGCGATCATGAATTTCGCGAGAGAGTAACAGGGTCAACTCCTTTATCTAATAAAGCTTTTTTTTTTGCCTCTGAATGTACTGAAGAACCGCACATTGTACATCCAATCTGCCTTATTTCACACAGATGAATGCTTCGAACAGTGTATTCTCATTGCTTTTAGTGGATTTCCATGATTTTTCAAGATATGATTGACTGTATGATGAAACTTGAATATATCAAAGAAAAGTGATTAGGCAGACTCACAGTTTTTCACGGAACATAGGCGTGTCCTCTGAGGTTCCAACATAATGCACATAATGCTGATAATTAGAAACAATGTTGGCTGACAGATGTACGGCCATCCGCAAAGATCCATGCATAGTCATGTGATCCGCCATATGTCCTGGTGGATTCGACCTCGACAAAGTGCAGATCGTCTACAGTTATAAGCTAGCATCACGCCCTTTTTCTTTGTCAAATCTGAAACGCTTCTTTCCCTGAGCTTGGAGGTGGAAAGCTTCTCTATGTGTTGGTAGCTAAATCATCTCCACCTTATTGCTATATATCAAAATATCTGCAAAAGTAACATAAGTATGTGCCTACAGAAAAGGTCAACAAATAATCTGATACTAACAATTTAATTAGGATAAGGGATTAGTTTAGAATATGCATTGTACTTTCGCTCTAACTACCACCTATGGATTTTAAATATTAGAGAAGGGAGATGATTGCTCATTGAGAACATGTTCCATTATTAAATGCTAACTGCCGGTGCTTTGTTTTTCTTTGTGTGTTATTACTTTCTCAGTGAGAACGTGCTAAGTTCCCTTTATCCCAACGCGAATTGTGAACTGCCGGTGCCTTGTTTTTCATAGGTTGTCTGTTGGAACTGCTGTTCAAGACATGACGTAACTGCAACTTTGGAATTTTATTTAGTATCTGGACTTTGACTCAGTCAAAAGGTGTGGGCCAAAAAATAGGAACCAAAGTCTTTTCAATGGCATTTTGCGACAGTCATGGATCCATGAAATGGAATAGTTGTGTTATTCATCTTCGTTTACTATAAAATCGAGGTCGCCAACTTATGACTAAGCATCGACACTTCACATTATAAAGAAGGAATCACATGATTAAAGCCTTCAAGTAATTTCACAGCATGATTGGATTTGCATTCCAACACAGCTTACACATGCTCAAGTCGAAGGTTTCTCCATGGTTGTGGCAGGAAATAGAAATCTGATGTTCAATCTGTGACCAGTAGATGGATTTTATTGCGCATCTTTCCTTAATAAAATAACAATAAAACCTCTGGTTCCATCCAAACTAAGGCCTCTTTTATTGCCTTTCAATCCCAAACGGAACCAAAAGGTGCATTCAAACAGTTAACAAATCAAGTTGTGGAATTAAAAATCGGCCAATCACAATTTAAACCCACAGATGGTCTCCAGTGAACCCACAGAATTTGCAAGAATTCAAAGCCTCTTAAGGCATGCGCAAGTTAATTTTTGCTTTTTACAGGTAGCTGCCTCATGTAATTCAACATCAATGAGGTAACTACATTATGATAGACCAGATCCAGCTTGCTTATTTTAGAAATCCTTTTACATGCCAAATATTATTAGGAAGGTAACACAGGTGAAACTTCAGCAGAGGCTAAGCACTTACAAATGGGGTGTAAATTGAAAACAATGACCTTAACTGCAATCCTTGTATGGAAGAATTAATAGGTGCTGTACATTGGAAAGTGTAACTGCTCTTACACTTCTTCGACAGTTGTACGTTGAAATCTCACAGACCTGATTCTGACCATCACGTTATCTGTGATGTGGTTAAACTGACTAAGGGAACCATTCGACCTCTTCAAGATACATTACAGCATTCAAGTGCTCAAGTTTTGAACTCGCAAATGACAATTCGCAATTTGGATTACGTCATGCATTTGTAGACTAGATGCTTTCACATAATAATATCCAAATTCATTGCCTTCTCGCAGTTGAGATTATAATACACCTTCAGATTCTTCTCTTCTTTTATATGTCAGAGGCGTGATATTATTCCCCCCAATTTTCCCTGACTTCTATTAAAGGACTGACATATAATAGTAGCAAAGAGAAAACAGTCAGAGTGCTCATATGACATTCCAGGGAATAACAGAAATGAGATAAAAATTTCACTTATTTGATTTTTATGTGTTCTTACATAAACATAACGACAAGCCATGATGCTTGTCTTTCAAGTCACATAATAAGATTTCATTGGCATTGTAACTAGTCCATTCCCACTATAAATTAGATTAAAAAGAATGAGAGGACTATGATTCCAACAAGAAGCATGGGCTGCAGATTTGACGGAAGCAATCCTGAAAGAAGAACATGGGAACAGATTTTATTTAGTCACTGAACTTCTATACTTTCCTTCAAATGCTATAAGGAAAACAAGAATACCTTTTGGATATTACTATAAGTGGAAGCTTCATGTACAAGAAAATACTGTTGATATTTGATTACCGGAAATGGTATGTTGGATCTTTGAACTGTAGCTTTCTCGCGGTTCTATGTTCCATGAATGGCAGGAAACTGCAGGGCACTCTCAATGTTGTCTGCACCACAAAGTTGTTCTTTTATAAGTAATTTATGACATCGATGAAAGCCCTGTGTGAGTTAATTTCTTCTTGGATTCGACGAACTTCCTCCTCATTTTCCTCTCTGTCTCTAAGTATCTCTCTGAGGGAGTTCTCGCTTTCCAATGGCAAAGCCTCCATTCTGCACCTCAATCGATAGCAGTCAAAACATCATGAGCTGGATTCCTTGGATAAAAGAATCAGATACACAGCACATGGTCAGGATCACAGAAAATGACTGGGCAGGAAACTGCGATTCCTCAAAATTAGATGGGCAAGAACGTTTTAACTTCATTGCTCTAATCATATACTTCTTCTTTGATCGCCTCCATGCAATATGATGCATCATCTTTTATAAGTACGGAGAATAATGTTCTCTGAATTCTGGCACGCACTGCAACACTGAACTAGTCTTAAAATGTTCGAGGAGCTTACCCTTTTAGTTTCTGAATAAGATGTGTGGATGAGAGTTCTGGTCTGCATTTATGCCTACTTCAATGGTCTTTGATCTACCAAATAGACTTGTCATACAAGAAGATTTCCGATACCAATATAAGGAAAAATATGAAGATGACTGATTGTGCCAAGGGCTACATAATCACCTCGAAGTTAAAAGACTTGCTTGTTTGGGAGCAACAGGAACATAAAATGCTTCCTGTTCACCTTCAAGCCTCTGAGCATCTTGAAATTCCCTAAAAATTGCAGCCAAATCTTTGGCAAGTTTGGTATACTCGACAGTCTTCCCAGCCTGGCATGGCAATGAGGGAGTAAAATAAATAAATAAATCAGAAGTTCCCAACAAAGATATTGGAAACAAAATAAAGAATTCAAGGTAGAAAGCAACACAGCATAAAAGAATGTAGACTGGCGATTTTTTCTTACCAAACAAGAAAATGAACGTTCAAAATTGGAGAAATCTAAGCTCTAGTTGAAAGAGATAAAAGGCGAGGTAGAAGAAGGAAAAAATAAGGCAGTCCAGATTAAATGCATACGAACATCATCACGATCTCTGCCGTCTTGTTCAAGCAGAGCTGATAGCGCTTGTTGTATATTCCTTATACGTTGCCCTGCCATGTCCCTGGTCGTCGCAATTCCCCATAGATAAATTGCACAGTAAAAATGCAAGCATGAAGCAACAGTCAAGTATCATCGACATGATTCGCTTTGCTTTTATTTTGCACGAAACACATGCCAGAGATATGGTTCATTTTTGTGCCATTGACCTCCATGACTTTCTAAAGCCGGTGATTGGCTATATGATCTCACATGCAGCACACGTAATAGTCAGAAACTAGGAAAACCTCTATTAGACAAACCCACAGAATTTCACAGAGCAAAGGGTTGTCCTTGGAGGTCCTGATGAGATCAACAAAACCTCGATAAGTGGTCACGATGTTGGCTGTCTGAGATATTGCAGTCCGCCAGCACAACAATATACTAGTGCTCGTGTCATCTGCCCTTCATCCAGGTTGAGTACATGTCACGGTCTTTGCGACTTCTTCACAGGGCAGACCTTAACCATAAGGAGTCTTCCATGGACTGGTGGAAAGCTTGTCTAGATAAATTGAATGGGGTGGAAATGCAACGCATCGGCACATCAGGTTCATCTTAATACTGTTGATAAATATTCTGCAGAAGTTCATTATATCAGCTGACTATAGCTAAAGTTCAAGAAGTATATAGATTACCAGAACTCGCACTGCGTTTTTCGACCCAGCTGCTACTTCTTAATTTTGTTATTCTCAAGGAAAACGGTCCCTCATTGAAAACACGCTCAGTTTCCTTCACTATTAGTGTGAATTGTCCTTATTTTCTCCTTCGCAGTAGTTCTGTCATTGCTGTTAAAACAACCCCATGATGTAAAATCTGCAACTTGGATTATCTGACTCTGCTCGAGGACCATTTCTCTAAACCAGACGTGTTCTCATTTGTAACATTGAACCATGTACGATTATGAGCTTGACCGTCTTTGTAGGAGGATTCAGCTTTCTACTGCAGGAGAACTTGTTGCGAGATTGATGCAGAAACCGACAGGATCTTACAATTAAATCAACATGAAATCATTGAAGAAACAAACGATGAACTTAACACCAATGAATTTAGGTGGATCAGTCCGAGTGTTAGTACATACTACATATATGCTCGAGGGTTTCCTACATCTAAATTACACCCAAGCTCAGAGTATTCACAAATAAACAATTCGATTATTTTTTGGTACATGGACAAAACAAGAAGCAAGCAAGAAGGCTTGCCATTCAACCACACACATAAGCTTTGACTGATCTTGCACTATTAACAGCAATCCAGGAAGAAAAACACAGAAGTAAGATACATAGAAACCATCATTTCCACAGAAAGCACAATCCGAAAGGTTGGAGAAAGCAATCCTGAAAAGAAAAGCACAGGAGTGAAGTTTTATTAGTCCCTGACACCCCAACACTTCCCTTCAAATGATAAGAGAAAAAAGAAGAAGAAGAAGGAATGTTCGGACAACCACGGAAGCTTAAAAGCCTATAGTTGTCAGTTAGAAATTACCAGAAATGTCAACTTTGATTTTATGTCACAAGCTTCAGGTTGAGTGGTCGGCATCTGCGGGGCTCTCAGATTGTGCAGCATTGACTCGTTCTTCTTCGAGTGATTTAAGGTCGTTGATCAGAGCTTTCACAAAATTGATTTCTTCTTGGACTCGACGGACTTCTTCCTCACTTTCCTCTCCATCTCTGAGGATCTCTTTGAGGGCATTCTCATTTCCCAGGAGCAACGCCTCCATGCTGCATCTCAAGAGAGACAAGTGATAACTTCAGGAGGCGATCCATTGCAATAGAAAATTTTGAAAAACCATGAAGGGTAAATGCTGAAACATAGGAAAGAAGTAAAGTAGGGGTTGCCAGATTTCGCCGCTTACAACGGCATCAAATTCGTCTTAGAATGTTCGGGAAGCTAACCTTTTCAGTTCATCAAGAGATTTACGCAAATCAGCGTCCTGGTCTGCTTTTCTGCCCGCCTCATCGTCCTTATCTCTGTCAAACCAACTCAAAACACAAGATCACCAATTTGAGAAATTAGTGCAAAAATGCACTAATCTTCAGAAATGTGTAAATGTTATGGCATGATCAGGTTATATGAATTGTAGTGCTTTGGCTTTCGGAGACTTTCTAGGAAGTAAATGCAAACCATAGCTTTGCCCTTTTCGTTCAAGTTGCATGAAAAGATATAGATGTTAGTGAAGGGAAACGAGAAACAGTGGACAAGACAAGGGCAAATATCTGCCAAGAGCTATATGCACCTTGAAGTCAGGAGATTTGCTTGCTGGGGAGCAACAGGAACATGCGATGCTTCCGCTTCAGCTTCAAGCCTTTCAGTCTCTTGATATTCCTTTACAACTGCACCAGACTCTTCGATGACATTGGCATCTACAACATTACTCTTAGCCTGGCAGGACGACGGTGAAAAGGTTGAGCTAATATAAAGGAGACGAATCAAGGTAGGAAAATAAGATGGCATAAGGGCATCTCACTGAATGAGAAACTCATGTTTGATCTGAGAGGAAAATGTGAATTCTAATTGAAAGGAAGAGAGAAAAGGAGGAGAGTAAGGACAACATTAAAGTGATGTGGATTAAGTCATACTAACTTTGATATGATCGTGGATTTCATGTTTTATTTCAGCTGATATATCTTTAAGCAGATCCCTGAAATGTTGCTTTGCCTTGTGCCTGACAATCAAATGAAATATGCTCAGGAGAGAGTGATCAAGAAGTTCACGAAAGAGTAACAGAGTCAGCTCCTTCAGCTAATAAAGCTTCTTTTCCCTCCTGAATGTACTGAAGAACTAAAAATTGCACATCCGGTCTGCCTTATTTTACACAAACCAAATGCCTCGG
Organism: Eucalyptus tenuipes; assembly: GCA_014182365.1. Lineage (NCBI taxonomy): Eukaryota > Viridiplantae > Streptophyta > Magnoliopsida > Myrtales > Myrtaceae > Eucalyptus > Eucalyptus tenuipes. The sequence continues at coordinate 2,151,926 of CM024541.1, read as the reverse complement.
ACATGGTATGTTGTCGAAGCTATTGGCGGATTTCCGTAATTTCCTAGCCATGATTAGCTATATGATTAAACTCGAATATGTCGAAGAAAATTGAATAGGCAGACTCACAGTTTTTCACGGAACCTGGGGGCTATGTGATGCACATAGTGTTGATACTTGGAAACGAAATCGGCTGAATGATATACAGCAGTGTGCAAAGATCCATGAGTTGTCACGTGATCGGCTATTTGTCCTGGGGGATTCAACCTCGACAAACTGCAGATCGGCTAGAGTTCTAAGCTTGCGTCGTCCCCTTTTTCTTTGTCAAAATCTGAAATGCTTCTTCCCCTGAACTAGGACGTGGGCGCTTCTCTGCGTTGACAGCTTCTCTGTGTTGAAGCTTCTCTATATGTTCATGCTATTTATCGAAAATCTGCAGAAGTAACGTAAGTATGTGCCTACAGAGAAGGTCAAAAAATAATCTAGTACTAATAATTGAATTGGGAAGAGGAATTTGTTTAGAACATGCGTTTGTGCTTTCGCTCCAGCTACCACCTTCGGATTTAATCATTACAGAAGGGAGATAATTGCTCGTTGAGAACATGCTAATTTCCATTATTTAATGCCAACTGCTGGCGCTTTGTTTCCTAGTTTGTGATTATTTTCAGAGTCGATGAGAACATGTTGAGTTTGCTTTTATGTGAACGAGAAATCGGGAACGGCCTGCGCCTCGTTTTTTCATAGATTGTTGTTGAGCTGCTGTTCAAGACACGCCGCGACTGCAATTTTGGAATTTCATTTTATGAGGTTGTCTTTCAAACATTACATGAATCTTTTAAGGAGTAATTCAGTTACCCTTTTCACTTTGGGATATGTGCATTAAAAGTTCTAAAACTTATCATGAAAGTATAATTAAGTCCTAAAACCAACAAAACTACTTGTTATAAATAACATCTTCTTGTTGCATCGAAACATATAAATGTTGACTAATCTGGTTAACATTGAACTTGGCGACACACGTGCTACAATGGCCGAGACAAAGGGTCGCGATCCCGCGAGGGTGAGCTAACTCCAAAAACTCGTCCTCAGTTCGGATTGCAGGCTGCAACTCGCCTGCAAGACGCCGGAATCGCTAGTAATCACCGGTCAGCCATACGGCGGTGCATTCGTTCCATCCTAATCCCCGTTGAGATTACTGCCTTAGCCCTGTCCTATCATCTGTATAATGGGGTTCGTCATTTATTGACGGATTTCTCTGAGGACAGCTAATGCGTTCCACTTATTGAACAAGATTCTATGGTCAGTCCGGAATAGAACAATAGCCCTATGGAAATACTGATCATTGGCTTCAACTTCATAAGACTCGAAAGAGAAAACAGGCCACTGCCGCAGGCTCTTGCTGATCCCAGCTTGTTTGAGAACTTTCTTGAGCATGGATATAGAAAAATCCGAAGGCATGATGCTGCACCATCCAACGCACGCTGCTGGTGTGCTTCATGCCCGCGAGTTTTAAAAAGTACAATTAAGTCTTAAAACTTTCAAAAAGTACAACAAACCTTAAAAATTATCAAATTGATCTAATCAGATCCTTCCATTGATTATAATTTTTAAAAATTTTAGGACTTGATTACATTTTTAAGATAAGTTTTAGGATTTGATTGCATTTTTTAAAAATTTTAGAATTCAATTATACTTTCCTAATAAGTTTTAAAACTTGATTACATTTCTTATAAATTTAGGGCTCAATTACACTTTCATAATCATTTCAACTTCAAGTAATCCACATTTTATTTTTATTTCATATTTTCCGGTCTATATCTGCATGCTCTTTTTGTTGATGAAAAAAATCAGTTCATTCTAATGAACTTTTGGTGGAGTAACTTTTATTTTTTATATTGTGACCTTTAAAAAAATTAGGAAAGCCCATCACTGAACCGACAGAGAGACCGCCGGTGACGTTTTTTTGAAAAGTGAAGGGATGCTTTCGAACCTTTAAAAAAAAAAAAAAAAAAGAGAAAACATTTTGAAATTCGAACAAAAATAGAGGAACCGTCGGTGACGTTATTCCTTTTATTAAACACTCTCCATTGGTGTTTGCTTAACCTTCGATGGGGTGTTTAGCCATTCAACAACTGAGCTACCTATGGTAACATTTTTATTTTCATAAACAATTTATATTTAGAAATAATTTTTTTTTATTTCTATCACTTAGACAAATTTGTGAGCAACAAAATATATTTGGTATTTACATAAAATTTATATTTATAGAATAAAAACGCGATTGGTAGCAAACTCTCATAGTTTGGAGCCCAACTCCAACAACTTCTTCATAAGTGAAGGGATGTTCTTCTTTTGATTTGAATAGGGAGTTGCCCTTTTCTTGGTAGAAGTACCCATGACTTTGGTCGTAGTCAGTTCAAACACATAAACCCAATCCACTTGCAGCCATGTTGATCAAAATGACTAAGTTTCATGACTTAACGAGTCACTCGATTTCGTATTAAAAGATCATCTCACCCTCTGGTTGATATTCCATTCCCTTAGTCGGAGATGCTCATTCTATTTTTATTTGAATGGGCCATGTCTCTTGAATGATCATAGTACGGCCGCCGCTCATCTAATGTCAAATCAATCGGTAAATCTCACGTCCAAATATTTATGTGACTTAAATTTTTTTTTATTTTTTAATAATTTTATTACATTATCTCTTTTTTTTCCTTTTCTTCTTCTTCTAGTCGATCAGCAATGGACCAAACGAGAGCCAGCAACAAATTAGGGGAAGAAGAGGAGGAAGAGAAAAAGAAAGAAAAGAAATAGATGCAAAACAAATTACACTTGATTCTTGAGTTCTTCCTTAGAGCTAAAAAATTGTTTTTTATTTTAATTTTTCTTCCAAATCTATCCTCATGAACAAAATTCCACAAAAACAGATTTATATTTTATTTCTATTCCGGGGAAAAAACAACGAGAGAGAAACATGAATATTATCAAACGCAACCTGAAGTATCTTCTAAGGTGCGTTTGGTTGAACTTTGGGAAAAGCCATCGGAAAATATAAAAGACTTTAGGTTGAATGGACTTTTCAGAATGCAAATTGTGTTTGGTAAATTACAATTTAAAAGTCCATTGTGAAGTACCTTTGAGTAAATGATGTTTGGGGGAATTATATTTACAAAGGACTTTTGTGATAAAAAAAAATATCAAAAAAAAAATAAAAAAATTTGACTGGCAAGGGCCGGCGTTCGAAAATTTGTCTCCAATGGCCCAGGGTTGAGCGACTCCCGAAGATCACCGTCGAGGGCCGCCGGGGTCGGGCGACCCCTAACGAGGGTCGCCGACGTTCGGCGACCCCGCCGCGACCCGGATCTAGGGCGGCGAGGTTGCGGGAGGACCTCGCCGCCTCGGATCTAGGTCATGGCGAGGTCGCACGACCTCCGGCGACCGCCGCGACCTAGATCTGGGGTGGCGAGGTAGCAGGAGGACCTCGTCGCCTCGGATGGGTCGCGGCGAGGTCGCACGACCTCCAACGACCGCCACGACCTAGATCCGGGGCGGCGAGGTCGCGGGAGGACCTCATCGCCCCCGGATCTGGGTCGCGACAGGTCGTGCGACCCACCCGCAACCTCGCCGCCCCGATTGGGTCGCGGCGAGGTCGGCAACCCAAACCTCGCCGTGACCTGCACAGGCAGCGATTGCACCACTCCCGGGGACGGTCGCACAGGCCACAGCGCGACCATGCCGAGCCGTCGGCGGCCGCTCACGCCGAGAGCAACACGTCGGCCAACCTCATAGGAGAAGAAGATGAACAGTACAATGAGGAGGGCAAAACCAGAAAAATCGAGAGTAAGTGAGGATAGTTTTGGAAAAAAATTTAAAAAATGAACAATGCCTTTTATATGCCGAAAGCTAAAAGCCCAAGGCACCCTCACACCTGCCTTGGGCTTTCAGCCTTGAGAAGACCAGCTTTGGCCTAATGGGAATTTCAAAGTTGTTCCCAAACACCCAATATTTAGCCCAAGGAATCCTTGTAGCTTTTTAGCCAACAATTCAAGGCGTCGCCAAATGCATCTTGGAATCATGACAAAACGCAAGGGATATAACAACGTCGATATAGCAATATCATGCAAGATCAACAGCGATTCCAGACTCGTTCTTTGGTAAGACAATTCAAAGAATTGCAGAGGCTATTATTGATAACAATGAGAGCACCTTTACAGGACAGCAGTGACCCAAACCTTGATAGGCCAAATCATAATCCCAGATGGTATGTATACAGGAACTTCACCAGCCAACGCGGAAAGCAACCCTCCCACCTCCTCCCTCTTCTTTCCTCTCCACTGTTTTTCTTTTTTAGTAGAGGAAAAATTATAATTTGTTTACTCCCAGTTTTACATATAGCAGACTCCAGTCGACCATGTTTTACAGTGAAAGAATAAAGAAGGGTGGTTAATCAGGATAACCCCGTTGTATCATTCACTCCGACGAGCAGTCTCCAGTAATGCTTGCTTATTCTTCTGCTTAAGCTGCAACTACTATGACCACAATAAGAAGGGCTACCCCAACCATCACCATAAGCAAACAACTCTGCAGAAAACAAGAAAAATGATCTCAATATTAATGCACATAGCATTGTAATGCCGCTGAACCTGTGTTGGTGTCATTTTTTCTGTTTTTTCTTTTACTTCAAGTCCAATGCAAATATGGGATGCACTAAATAACCAGCCGAAAAAGGAGAACAGAGAGGTATAACTGCATTGATTCCTCATCAAGAGTAATGGTAGCCTTTGCCATGATACTTAAGAACAAGCCCGGCCATGGAAGCAAGTGAAAAATGAGGCTACAACATTCAGACTACTATGTTGTGCATGAAAGTTCAAAATAATTGCACAAACAAAACTGACGTTGCCTATGGCACGAGAGATATGCGATTTTCTGAAAAGGAAATAGTTGCAAATAACTTGTGAAGAAGTCGTTTTTCCAGAATATACCATAGATGAATTTGATTTTTGAGTCTTTGCAGCTTTCACCAAATGGGACTTTCCTTGAGCAGTGGACGCATGTGCACTTTCAATATGAGAACCAATATCATCTGCACAGCATATTAGTGTAAATTACAGAACAAGCCTCAAAAACTAGTAAAATGAAACTGACTAGATCTGGATACAATAACTTACCAATCATTGTCCCCTGATCATGAACAAGCACTGCAAGATCTTTGAACATTTCATTCACCTCACCAATTTGCTGCTGGATTTCCTGGATTCCTTGCTCCCTTTCCTCAATGATGGCTTCATTAAAGGCAATCTCATTTTCGGCCAGCAATACTTGTTCTCTGCAATAAAATTTGGCTTAACATTGAGGACATTGAAGTTACGCAACCAGCTGACTCTTGAATGATGTGCATATCTAAGACCGTATAGGGATGTTCCAGAATAATAGATAAACACATGTCATTTTGGATGTTGAATTGAATTCTGCCAGATATTTCCAAGTGGTCTTCACCCACCTTGAACAACCCACATCAACAGCCATTTCACAATACCAACAACTTAAATATGTGAAGCATAGTATAAACTATCGAAGTAACACAAACTTGGCTACCCCACAGGAGAAGTATAGCTTGTTGGAAAACTGAATACTTATTATACATGCATAGTGATGTTAAGAAAACTCATTTTAGGTATGAAGTTTTATGGACAATGGCATACTGTGAATTAGATAGAAAATTGTATATCATGACATGATCCAAGGACTTCCAGAAGTTCTCCTATGAACCTTTTCTGTCTGGGAAAAATCATACTTGGAAGAGGTTTTAAGTTCTCAGCTAAAACAACATCTAGAGAAGATTTTGCATACTAGGAAAGGCCATAGTTGCGGGAAAACACAGATTTATTGAAGAGAACAAATACTAACGAAAAAGTGACGCTTCCCTTACCTCCTTGATTCAACAAGGAGAGCACGCTGTTGTGAACTCTTATCAGCATTTATGTCTTGGTCACTGGCAGAATAGCTGGTTAAGAATGAACAAGCATATAACACAGATCAACGTAAAATCAACATCATAAAATTAGCTTCGCATTCTACAACCATTACCTAGAAGAAAGAACAGTCTGGGGTACAGATGGGGCATATGCGGTTTCCTTCTCAGCTGCAAGCCGTTGGGCCTTCTGAAACTCTTTCAGAACAGCCTGAAAATCTTTGGCAAGTTTTGCATCTGCAATCTTCTTGGCAGGCTGTAAACATTATTAAAAAAAAAAAAGAAAAAAAAGTTCAAGACTCAAGAAATCAACATGAGAGAAAACTGGAAAATCTGAAGGAAATATACATGGAACAGAATCAGGAAACTTCAACCATCTAAGAGTAAAGAAGCCAAAGGGTAGAAAGGAGGACATAGATTGTTCCACATCAGGCTTAAGCCACCCTTTAGATTGGGATAGGCACTTTAAAGTACTCTATAAAATGGTATGCATATACATGAGTAATTTTTTAACTCATTAAGGGTTTTATCAATGAATCTTCATCTTAATATATCAAAGGGAAAGAGACAATCACCCATCCTTTGACATGTTAACCGATTTATCAATCCAAAATGATAAATTATTTTCTCCATATCGGCAGTAGGGTGTTTATTAAAGAGTTAACTTACACTAACACCAGCTTGATGATCTGTCTCACTGGCTTGTTTCAGTCTTTCTGAAGTATCCTTCACCAGGTTCCCAATATATAGCCTTGTCTTGTGCCTGTAACAAACAAGGAGTTATGGAGACAGACCATATTAAAGTATATTCAAGTAAAAGTCTGGACTCTTGAGGATGATTGGGACATTGCTGCTGATTTATCGGAGTGACCGGGTTAGCATGATCTAAATATTACTTTTGAGGTAACAAAGACACTCAACAGAAAGATGGACCCGTTTCTTTTATCTGATGATATATCTGACACCAAATGCATGCATATTCATAACTACAAGGTTCTGAAAAGGTACAGTGTACGAGCCATAATGAGGGCGAGAGATGAGAACCATTTTGCAACCAACGCTAGACATACCATGAATCCTTTGTCAGCCATATATTTAGTCCAAAACTCTAGTTACCAGTTTGAAGGATGCTAATTCCAGTTAAGAAGGCAATTCTTTGTAGACCATACACTGTTAAGTGCACAAAATGAGCATACTCTCAACGAATTACCTCTTCGGGAGCTCCACACCAAGACAAGGTCACATAAAGTCAAAAGGCAAACTCCACTAGAAGTCCATCAACAACCAACTTCCCGATACGTAACTCCAAATTATTAGAAAGCAATCAAACCAAACCAAAGCAAGCTACGATTCCACAGATTTCCAATTCCGATCCTAATTAAACGAGTCAAACCGAACCACAAGTCCCCGAGAGTGTCAACCCGTAATCACGCATCCGTACAATCATACACACGAGAAATTCGGCCGCCGTGCAGCTCGAAGCCACGAATTGAATTGAACCCCTACGACGACGAATCAAAGCACTCACAGCTTCTCCCGAAGCTCGGGCGTGTCCTTGGAAGTCCCGAGAGCATTGACCTGCCGCCGGAACGCGTTGACGGCGGTGTTGATCTGGAACACGCCCGACGCGACGGCCTGCGTGGGGTCTTGCTTGCCGCTGATGAGATCGCGCCGGCCGGCTTCCAAATCCTGAAAGCTCATCCCCCGCCGATTGACCTAGCTTTCCGAGAGAAGAGACGACGACCACGGCGGCGAGGACGGCGGCGGACGGGGGCGATTCCTGGGGAATCGGGCGGCGATTACGGCGCGAATCGAGCGGGATATGGGGCAGAATCGATTGGGAGGAATCGGAGGACGGAAAGAGAGAGAGAGAGAAATTGGCGATGGGGTCTGGAGTTTTGGGGGAGAGAGAGAGAGAGAGAAAATGGGAATGATTTTGTTTTGACCGGCGTCTAGCGGTGGCTTTGCGATTGGTTGCCGCGTCGGTTGTGAATGGTTTATCTGCCTTTACCGGCACGTCAACGGTGCGTTTACGGGCGTGGTCCGAGCTGGCGGTCTTGTCTTTTGATTTGGACTCTTCCCTCCACCGCACAAATCGGTTAGAGATCTGCAAATCAAATTTCTCCTTTGTAATAAAATAATTTTCATTTTGTCTTCGAATTTGACCACGGTTTTTCACTCTTTTTATTTTATTTCATTTTTTTTTTTCCCGCTGTGGAAACTTCATTTCTTATCTACCGAAAGGGAATAGTATGGCTGACCCCCTCTTCTTCCTCTTAATACATAGTAAGTTTGAAGCTAGATGATGACTTAAATGTCAAAGACTAATTCCAAATAAATAACGTAACTTCCCAGACGAGCTAGTAACTTACCCCATGAATACATCTATTAATCAATCAAACTAGCCACTGTTGAGGCCAGTGCAACTCAGGCCAATTCATATGGACCAAGACAAAATATAAAAAGAAAAAAGAAAAAAAAAGTAAGTTGTGTTAGAACCATGTAATGTCAATTTTATATGTCAAGGTTCCAATTTAATGACGGTAATAGCGCACTAAGGATCCGATGACTAGGCCAATGCTTTTATAGAGGCTAGTGCAACAATTGGAGGATTTATTAGTGGGCAGACCATTGCTTTTGCTCAAGTTAGTGCACATATAAGATGATTCAGTGATCGGACCAAAGTTTCTACTCAAGCCACAATTGATCAAGGGAGCTCTTATGATTGAGCCAATGCAATTGCTCATGAGAGACTGTAAAAAATCCTAGTGAGTAATACCCCAATCCCCATGCATTCGGGTGTTGTCATTTGATTCTCATGTCCAATGTTCTTTTGATATAAGAGAACTGCACAATCACGGCCAAGGAAGAACAAAATAGTAGCAAAGGATATTTACACAAACCTTAAGACAAATTTTCAAACTCTTAACATCAGTAATTTTAACATTTCATAAATGCACCATCCTGTCAAATTAAGCTAAAAACGCATTCATTGCCGCATAGCTTGGAATAGCTGATGCAAATGCATCATCAAAACAACGACCACCATCAAATCCAAACTCTGAGGTGAGTGCACAACCTTAGTCGTCTAATGCTAAAACTTACTCTCTAAAGTATGGTTCTGTTGCTAGCGAATAACAGTCGTGGGAAAGGGACTAGCTATAGGAAAAGCATGAGACTTATGAATCAAGTGAAGGCCAGACTTATAGGACCACCGGATATCGTGACTAAAAGACTTGGATTGATGTATATTCTGCATTCTTCATGTTGGATTAGATGGTTTTCAGTGTTTATATATATATATATATATATATATATATAATTAATATATATATATATATTAATGCTAATGATGGGTGTGAGGCAGGCTGGGTTGGATGGTTCTGGGGGTTTTGCTTTGACTTGGAGAAGGTGGATGGGTGACGTTTGGCTTTGTCCGTTCATTTTGTTAAGGTGTTCCAATTTTTTATGAGTGGTTTTTTTGGCTGAACAACGAGCAACTTAATCTATGCAATGACTCTATTTTATATTAATGGATGAGGTGTTTTTTGTGCAAATTGGGGCACTCTTGGTCATTATCTATTGATGCAACATCATTGGTTGATAGGTTGATTTGATTGATGCTCCTTCAAGTTTGCTGCATATTCAACACATTGATATTGAAATTGAAAACTGCATGACATAAAAAAAAAAAATCGACATTACATGTTCAAAATGAAAACTCATATGGTTCATTGGTCTAATCTCAAACATGAGTGCTTGTACTTAGGAGTGAGTATTGGTTCAGGTCCAAATCGACCTGTCCTCAGGCTGCTGGAATATTAAGGTTGGTCCAATTCATACCAACCATAAAGTTATTTTTTCCCCTCAAAATCCTAGGTGTATAATTGTAATAATAGGCCCAGCTCAGCCCAGCCCAGCCCAGCCATATCTCTTAAAGCCCAAGCCCTCAGCCCACCTTCATTTTTCTTCACATATTATACACGTTCGTTCGCAAAGAAGGAAAGAAATAGGAAAAAGGAGAAAAGGAGAAAATTTTCGCTCTTAGCGGATCCGAACGTCTGACAAGCCAATTCAACTCTGAATTGCAACATCAAGTAAGTATTTTAACCCATTATTCATCTAATTGGAGTAATTTTTATAGTTAGGTCATAAATTCAAAATTATGTCTATTTTGGATTGCGATTTTCTTCATTAGCATGTAGGAGTGTTTTATCTTTCTCAATTCCTTGGTGGGTTTTCAATTTTTCTAGGTGAGTGATACTATCTTTTTTATGAATTTACAAACTCACATCTTGAAAGTTGTAGAGATTTAATATAGTATAAGTTATGAAATAGACTATTTCTTGCACAAATTTGATCAATCTTTTACTTTTTTTTTAGTAGGTTGACAAGGCATTGGAGGGCATTATTTGAAATAGTTTGAAATGATCATTGTGAACGTCTTAATTAAATGCTTTGTGAAATAAATTGCCAAAAGCTATATGTATTCATCTATAAAATATTTTGTGAAATGAATTCTATTTAATAAATGGAATTGAGAAAGATTATATAAATCGGTTTGTAAAATCGATTTGTGAGATGGTTTCTAGTTTTTGTTGAGTTATTAGAGATTGAGTTGATAGATTATGTTCATGTTGCTATGATTATAACCCATTGAGGGGGTAAATATGTATATCATAACGTCCTTCTGGCCGAATCATCGGCTAATATAAGTGGGATCTAGTCAAGGGATAAATTTGATCGCCTTTGTCACAGGCATTAAGTATGGCCATCGTTAAATATTGAACATTAGATTAGTCAATATAATTGACCATTGATGTTTGATTTGAGAGAGATCTATCAATGGGATTTGAGAGAGATCTATCAATGGAATGGCTATTGATGATTGAACCTTCATATTATATTTTTCCTTTCTTTGCCGTGAGAAGTGGTAATGGAAGACCACACAATAGCAAGTTAAGTCCAAGTCAACCTTATTAGGATTTACACCATTTGATTCAAACATTCGCGTCCTCATACTATCATTTTACCAGTTGTCATTCTTCGATCTGGGATTAAGGTTCCTCATGCCAAAATTAGAGATTCCATTTTAGTTTGAGGCTAGCTATGATAGAGCTTAGTAATTTTTGAAGGATTAAAGGGGGGAGCAACCGCATCAATTTTAAATTCCATGGACAAATCAGTTAAGGAATTACTACATAGAAGAGAGAAATTCATGAATAAAACCATGTCATAATTCGTCAATTTAAACGAAGCTAATAAAGAAACTTAATTGTACTAATATCACAAGTTTTAAAATTCAATTCCACTTTTACGGTGAGTATTATGACTTTTGGTGTATTTGTGCCATTTGCAATAAATTTCAGTTTATTTCTCATAAGTTTTGGCTTGTTTGACTTTCTTTTTCTTTCATTTAATTTTCTTTTATGTGATATCATGTCAGCGTCACATATGCTAAAAAAAAAAAAAAATCAAAGGATGCTAAGTTGGATTCTAGCACACCAAATTAGCAAAATTGGCTAAGTAATCGTAGAAAGGACTTGACTACACCGGATCTAAAATGTGCATGGCTTAATTATATTTCTTCAAACGATTAAATTTGATTGCTTAATAGGCGCAATTTCCCTATAATCCAATAACCTTTTTTTTCCCATTAATCAATCCAATAACTTAAAAAAGAAGAAATTCAAGATTTCAAGGCATTGACCAGACGAAGAGGGCGCGTCAAGGAATTGGGGTCCGCCCAAGGGGGAGTGGGACCCAATCCCATGTCCGAGTGAAAAGTCCCCTAATCAGGCAAAGGGGCCCCACCACTCCGTGGCCACTCACCGTCGGATTCTCGCACGCGCGATCGCTGCCGGCCGTCCAGATCCGTCCTCCCACGCGCGATCTTCAAACTCAGCCGTCGAGGGGGTCCATTTTCTCCCGTGTCCACTGCATAAATCTCTTTCTCTCAAGCTCAGCTCTCATTTCGAAGAAGAAGGAGAAGACGAACGGCGAAGACAACGGCGGCAACGACGGCGGTGGCGACGACGACGGCGGCCTGAGGAAAGAATCGCATTGCCATGTCGGTGAGTCCTCGATCTCCGGCTCCGACCTTCCTCGTACTTCGCTGTAGTACGATCGCGGAACTAGCGTGTGCGCGTTTTTTTTTTTTTCTCCCCTGCTCGAGCGAAGCTCGTTTTTTCGAAGCTGTCGCGCGTAGATCTGCTTCGGTTTCCATGGGGATTTCGGATTTTATGCGGCGAGAGTGCGATGAATTAGCTCCCTCGGTGGAACGGGATTGGTGTTTTTTCGAGCTGACGGGGTTTGTCTTTTGCCTGATCGGACGATGCTGCTGCTGCTTTTTGAATTCGAACGCTGCCGTTTTGGTCTGGCCTCGTGGACTGTTCCTGAATGTGCGTTCGAGGGGGAGTTTTGCTGTGACAATGAGGGTCGTTTGTTCCTGTTAATGCGCGATCTCCATGGAAGTTTCCATGCCCAGGAACTCTTGAATGGTGCTCGATGGAGATTCACTGGCGAGCCTTGGTTAGCTTGAGTGACTCTCAATCTATGTATGCAGTTCGCAGTTCGATATTCGATCGCAGCGACCGGTTATTTTGAATATTTCATTAACTGGGCCTAAACTTGGATTTAGACATGTCCTATCGAGGTTACCTTTTCCCCCCCGGTTTTTTCAGCATATTGATGAAAGCCTCTCCCAGATGCTGGGGAGCATTCATGTAGTGCTGATGTCTTTCTTTGGGAAGCCCATTGAATTAGTTCTCCAATAGTGACAGATTAGCCCAAGAGCCCTTTGCTTTGATTTGAGAAGATCTCGGATCAGTTTGGTCAATGCGAATGTGGGAGTGTGAAAGATTGGAAGTATCTGAATGCCTGCATTTAGCATAGTTTTTTTGCTTTCTTGTTTAAAATCTTGCATAATTGCCTTCAAAATGTTCTGCGAAAAAGAACATCTCATTCAGCAAGTTATTGGACAAAAAAGAGGAGCAAGTCTTGCTAAGGAGATCCCTTTGGCTCAGCCATTCATGGTGTAGCCTTTTGAATGGCTTAAAACCCTATTTAGCTCACTTTCTGCCATCAGCTTTCTTTGTTGTAATATTTTGTTCACATCAAATTGTGACTGGTCTATGGGTATAATTCTAACCATCATATAAATGTCATTGCAGCTGACAACTGTTAAGGTTAGCAATGTCTCCTTAGGAGCAACAGAGAGGGACCTCAAGGAGTTCTTCTCATTTTCGGGTGATATTGCATATGTTGAGATGCACAGGTTGAGTCTACTCCTTTGCTCGCTCAATCATTTGGTTTCACAGCGATATTTCTTATGTTTTTCTTCTTCTAATTACACAGTGACACTGAGCGGTCTCAAGTTGCATATGTCACATTCAAGGATGCTCAAGGAGCAGAGACTGCCATTATGCTTTCGGTAGTACAGTTCATCATACTCGCGTCATTTCATTTTGTCCTTCCAATATCCCAGACTTTCCACAGTGGCTAGCTATTCATTAAGTCTTTTTTACATGCGCAAAGTCACTACTTTGGGAGAAGGAAAATCCGTATACTATGGAAAGTATTCAATTAGCCTAATTATCATTAAGAATTTATGTCTAGGATTGTTGCAGCAACGAAGTGATGCTCTGAGGCTTTCCTGAGCTATTGTTTTGTTTCTTTTTGTTTGGTTTTGCTTGTCCTTGTAATGGTGCTTGTGATTGATCAGCTGATGCATTTGAGACAGGAATCACCTATAGACCTTGTAGTATAATCTAGCTTGCATGATGAACTAAAATCCTTGTGAGCTAAAAGAAGGGTGAGGATAATCTTTAGAATGGATTCATCATACTAGGGGCTTCCATTTTACTCTGGCGGAACATATATGTTGGTAGTGTGGTTAGTTCTTGTCCAATAATGTCCTTCATTAATAGCTCTTGGTAACCATTTTTTTTTTTTTCACATGGCATATTTATGAATGTGCACGAAGGGAAATCTCCCTCTATATATGGTCTTTCTTATATGTAACTTTTGGATTCTTTTGCCTAGTAGTCATATTTCACTAGATAACAAGATAGATATAATAGTTGGAAATTAAATCATCTACTAGTTATTTATGCATTGCAACTGCAAGGTTTACTTTGAACTCCTTTGAATGTCAGGGTGCAACTATCGTTGATATGTCTGTCAGCATTGCTCACGCTCCAGATTACAAGCTTCCTCCTGATGCTATAGCACCACCAGTAAAAGTCCTGAGTCTCCTGACTCCTGTCGCATAATATTTTCTACTAAGCTACAAATTTAGGACCATAATGAACCTGATTATTGCTCTTCTTGCAGGTAACTGAAAACAAAAGTCCAGCTGGTGGTGACTCTGCTTTGCGAAAAGCAGAGGACGTAGTTACCAGCATGCTGGCTAAGGGCTTCATATTGGGCAAAGATGCAGTGAACAAAGCCAAGTCCCTTGATGAGAAGCATCAGTTGACATCGACCGCCTCATCAAAAGTCGCTTCCTTTGATAAGAAGATTGGGCTGACTGAGAAAATCAGTGTGGGTACCGCAGTTGTGGGCGGCAAGGTCAGGGAAGTGGATAAAAAATTTCAAGTTTCAGAGAAAACCAAGTCAGCATTTGTGGCAGCCGAGCAAAAAGTTAGCAGTGCTGGATCAGCCATTATGAAGAACCGTTATGTGTTCACCGGGGCGTCGTGGGTAACAGGCGCTTTTAACAAAGTTGCAAAGGCAGCTGGGGAAGTCGGCCAGAAGACAAAGGAGAAAGTGGGAATGGCCGAAGAGGAACAGAAGAGAAAAGTAGTGGATGACTTTGCTCAGATTCATTTATCCGAGTCTCCAAAGGCTACTGCTTCTGCTGAGCCGAAGCCATTGAAGCACGAGCCTGTTCAAGGTCTGATTCTGTGATCTAGTTCTGTACTGAACATCGTGTATCATTTCAGATACTCTCAGTTACTTGTCTGCTGTTGACCACCAGAACAGTGGTGCTTCATTGTAGTCAAGTTGTCATATATCGTTGCTTACAGACACTTATCTTCCTCTACCCCTCCCACCTCAAAAGGATTTTTCCTATGTATGCAAAATCTTTCTGCTGGAAACCTTTCTGATCCTTGAGTTAAAATGGCCTCAACTGTGGTCGGACTTCCATTCCAAGAAACTCAGAACGACTTGGTAGGGTGAGTTCTGCCTGAGCTTCTATTCTGAGAATCAGATTCTTAATTCTGCCGATCTTTTTTTAAAAAGGTTTTGGAGAAGTCAACGAGTTCCGGTTGCTTGCTCTGTTCCCATGTGATTCCTTGTACAAAGCTGTACGCCCCTTTCAGGGGAACACGTTTCATTAGTCCGCACGACGTGCAGGCTTCATGTTAATGTAACTTGACTACAAGCTCTGTCGTCTTTTCCAAGTACCTTGACATGGCTGAATACTCCATATCCTAGAATTCACGAGTCCAATTAATTTTAAAACACCTACCAAGTAAAATACACAGACGTGAGGCACATGTATGAAGCATCATACTCTTAATTTATTTCTCGAGTCGTGTGTTGCACGTCACTAAAGTACCAATTCATCGAAATCAGGAGATGCATGAAGGGCCAAACAAGCAAAGGTGGGATTTTCTTTTCTTTGATAAATCGTAAGTGGAGTACCAATTCATCAAATCGAGATTGGGCAATGTAATTTTCCTACACACTGCGGTACTTACAGCCATATTGAGTGAAAAAAAAGGGTAACCACTGAAGTGTAAGCCCCGTTCGGTTTTGCCCATACGATGATGCAAGGGCCTAGTCAATGACTCTGACGATCGGCCAATGCAACTTTGGGCCAGAGTCCACGGAGGCTCCGCACGCGTCTCTGCCTGGAACTCCGGCTCTCAAAAGTCGCTTCTCATCTTCGAGACTGCATCTCTGCAGATCACGGCCCGGGGACTTCCCTGAGCCCAAATCCCAGCGCAAAGCTAGGCCATGGCCCATTCACTACATTCAGTGGGCGTGTCCCGTGACCTCCTTAGACTACAATACTTAGAGAGAATATTTGGTTCCTTCCAGTGCCGATGTGGGACGAGAATTCAAAAACCCAAAATACCCAATCGGAGGCTGAATGGGATACAAAACTTGAGTACGGGTAATCATCTTTGATATAAAGAAAGGGAAAGAAGATAATAGTGTTGGTTGGGGCTGATGATGACAAGAACGATAGCCGATGATGGAAATGGTAAAGACGGTATCAAATCTTCCTGCACGCGGTGGTCATTAGAAGAAGAGAAAAAATCAAGCTTTGATATCACCATGTGTCTTCACACTGTTAAATCAAAAAAGGAATCAACGCTCCTAAAAAGAGGAAATCGTGTACCCTCTTCACATGTAGGTTGTGTTTGACAGTGCGGATAAAATTTAGGATATGATAAAATTTATCCTATCTACGTTTGCTGGTTGGTGTTTGCTCAAGACAAAATAAAGTCAAACATGAAGGGGATATAGATCAGATAAAATTATCTCAGAAGGAGGTGAGATAAAGGTAGATAGAATTTTAAACATCCATAATATGAAAGTTATTTTTATCGAATGACAATCTTCTCAAATTAACAAAATTAAAATTATATTTCCATATAAATAATAGTTGAATTCTAATATAAGAAATTCAAAATAACAAAAAATGACAATTTAGTTATTTTAATTTAATCTTATTTTATTTATATATTCGAAGTTAATTCTATTTCATCATATAAATTCAATATATTTATATTTATTACATATTTTATGTATCTTTGTATTTTAGGTATCTTAGTATAGAATACTATTTAATAAAATTTTATAAGAGAATGATAGAAGGGGAAGAAAGAAATAAAAAAGAAATTAATTTAAAAAAGAGGAAAACAAAATAAAAAAGAAAATAAAAATAAAGTAGGTAAGGCATGTTACGGAAGATTTCTACAATATCCATTTATAAAATTTTTGGTTCATTTATATTAATATGCATTTTATACTAAATAATATGTATGATATGATGTTGATATATTCGATTTTATTACTATAATCACCAAACAGTAGTTAGAATATAGCAAAATCCTTGAATTTCATATTCTATCTTATTCAATCCTATACTTGTCACAAATCTGGATGACCAAACGCAGCCGTAGATCGTTCAAGTGTTTAAGCATATATATATGAAATGTTCAAAGTCGAAGGAGACTTGCGAGGTATGATGTAGATCATGCTTGTAAAAAGACCAGAATGGGGCCTTTAACTTGTCTAGCTCTTGATCTAGTTGAGAATATTGGTGGAGAATGTACGAATGTTGCACTTTCTAGTACAGAAATTTGGTGATTGAAGGCGTAGGTTATGAAATTGAAGATGGAGGAAAGTTGTTTTGAATCAATATCCACTATCTGAGATTAAAAAAAATGAACAAATCGAAAACCCAAGCTAGGCGACATGGTCTGGGTTCAATGTAAGTGATTCTTGAGTTGGGTCACATTTTAGCGTATTACTATTCTTAACTCGGAGAATGCTCTAATCGGCCATGTCGCAGGTCCCAAGCCTTCTTTCAAGACAAAGTTCTCAATTGCTTGGTCGAAGCTTTGTGAAGGGGTGTGCTTCGTGCTCCACACTCGGGGGACCCCATCTCCTACAACATCAATTGTCAACAATCTGATCATGGAAATCACGATCCACCTCTCAATTCCAATGATGGCTAGGACTCGCATTGGGCATACGCATGAGGTAGACGCATTAGGATGGTCGATTACCCCTCCATCAATGAGAGCGACCTTGCCAACGAGGAGCTAAACAACCATGCGTTCAAAATTCCTTGTGTTTGCTATTGCCATAACCTCTATGTCGTAATTAGGATTCAAGGGGAGAAGTCAAGGTCCGTGATACTACTAAGGCCAAGAAAAATATGAGGTCAGTGTTGCATGGTGCTAGTATTATGATATCAATAAGATTTTGTGAAATCGGTCTCAATTATTCTAAAAGATAGAAAAAAAAAGGGTACAATATAGATTATGTCCGTTGAGTTTAAGAACTTGGGTGATTTGAATTTTTATGTTTATTTTAAACAATGGAGTCCTTTAGTTTTCTGAATAAGTTTTGTTGTATGCAATTAAATCCTCTAATTTTCCTATTTATTCAATCAAGTGTTGATATACCCATTGTAATTAATGCTTTTTTTTTTTTTTTTTTTGCATATTAATTAATCGACAATTTAGTTAGTAAATGATTTGATTGTATGAATCAAGAAAGTTAGAGGAATTATTTGTTAGACGACTTAAGATTGGACAAAATAAAGAATTTGACAATCAAACCGCATAAATTAGGGTTTGCACGGTAATGTTTTAATTTTTATGTTCTTTTTGTTTTTTTTTTCACCGAAATAAAAAATGAACATAAATCCGTTTGATAACGTCAATTAATTTTTTCATTTCACTGAATAGAAATGTGGCTAAGGAATAGATTTGGAACACAAATAAGAATTTTAAAAAATAATTTTTTTATTTTTGGGAAAAATTTCTAGAAACAAGTCATTTCCTTTCTTTTCTTTTTTTTTTTTCTTTTCTTCTTATTCTTCCTCTTCTAATCGGTCTGTGGAGACTTGTCGCTTGTCGCCGTCGGTCATCACTGCCGCCTCCGGCTAGAAGAGGAGAAAGAAGAGAAAAAAAATGAAGAAAAGAAAAAAGAAAAATCTAAAATATTTATTAAAAAAATTAAAAGAAATATTACGGCATAAAAAAATTTGTGTGTCGTGCCAAATGCAATTTTATTCTTTTTTATTTTGAGAATAAAAATTTTGTGTAGTTACTAAACAAATCATTAAATGCTAAAAACTTGAAAGGATCAAGAAGTCTACACAATCCAAGGAAGAAATAAAAAGAAAGAAACCCATCCGAACCTGAATACGATGATAAGACCAAAAAATCCACTGAAAGAAATTAAAAGAAAGAGAACTTGAGCGTGTGGAATTCATGGTGAAAAAGAAAGGGAAATAAGACAGCGTGTCGGTAACAATAATCAATGATGACGACGGTGGACTTCAATCATTAGAGCTTTAAATTAAATAATGAAAATTCTGAGTACTTACGAGCAAAGTATTCTATGGTCAGCAAAAATGCTGCTCTTCTGGTATTTATATACATACATATAAAGGAAGTCCAAATAGTTTTATATTTATTATACAAATATTGATTCAGTCCTACATTTTTTTTTTAAATTTCGCCAATTTAATTATAAATATTTGTGCAAAATTCCTACGTAGTCTTTTTTTATTAATATTACCACATTATTGATTGGACCCTCACGTTGGTTTCCTGCAAAATATAGGGCTATGCTTTTTTCCTAACCTGCACTTGTCATTTTACTTTAAGAATTCTACTATTTCTCTTTAATTTAACTTGTTTTCTGAGTAGAAAAGAAATTCAATTCAAATGCTGTCAATTATGAAATTCTTTTCATCTCTCCTTTTCTCTTATAGGTAAAAAGGTTTAAGATGACAACCAAAGAAGGCAAGGAAGAATTACAATAATACAGAATTTAAACTAACCGACTTGAGCTAATCAACGTCCCAATCAAGCGTTGAATTCCAGTGGATGGAATGACTATTTGTCTTAGAAAGTGCAGCACTTTCTATGTAATGCTATGGCACAGAAGCGCTGCTAATTGTCATGCAAATGTTTATCACAAGTTAACCACAACACAAAACAATCCAAGATCGTGTCTTACATCCATGGGCGACATTGAAGTGGATAAACTCGAGAAGTTATTTCAATTTCTTCCGACAGATTTCCATAATTAGGTGCCCCGCACCTTTAAATCCCTTAGTATGCCGACCTTGCTCCCTTTAGCTCTATCTTATAAAAATATTTCTTTCCCACGAGCTGTGTGCAAATCTCCATTGCCATTTCCCCAAAAGGGCTTTGATTAAACGATGCAAACTTTATGAGTCTCCGTAATCCAATCCCTCCCCAATAAGAACTGATTTTGGAGTTTTCCATTAGAGAGAAATGACATGATTTTATGAAAGAGTTCTGGAATTTTGCTAATCCGTAATGGATAGGTTTTGGGTCTCCCTTTTTGGTTCTTGTTCCAAGAACAAGCATACCTAGGAGCCTGTTTTTGATAAGTGATTATCTGGTTGGAAAAGTTCTTCCCTCTCCAAAGCAGGGAGAGGTCTTTTTGAAAGCACCATTCCCAATCTTCCTTTTTATTTCATTTCTTCTTTTCTAATCCCTTCCTCGGTGGCTAAAAGGTTGGATGCCATTTAGAATGAATTTTCATGGGATGATATTGAGGAGGCTCACAAGTTCAACTTAGTGGATCGGAAAGCAATCAGATGACCTTTTTGAAATGGCAGTTTAGTCATCAAGTACTTGTTAATCAACATGGCTCTTCTCGGCAAATTGCATTGGCGGTTCAGTGTTGCAAATGAACATGTTTGAAGAAAAGTAGTAGTTGCAAACTTTGGCCTTGAAAAGGCAGGTTGAATCACTGAGGATAGGGGAGCTTTACACAGACTAATGTACGAAGGAAGATTAGAGAATGTTGAAGCAAGTTTTTTCTCATGGAAATAGGACATAGGACTTTGGCGTGGGGACACAACTTTGGAAGATCAGTTCCTAGATGTCTTTGACATCACCAGAACATGGAGGCTTTGGTACCAGATTGTTTTTGTTTAAACGATGATATGGTCATTATTGATTTTTTGAGGCAAGCCCAAGTTTGGGCGTTTGAAATGGGTTTTTTTTTTTTTTTTTTTTAATGTTTTGTGCAATTTGAAGATTTCTACTACTTCTGGGATACTTTGGTGGAGAACAGTGGAAGAGGCAGAAACTTTTCTACAAAATTTTACTACAAGCTGCTAGATAGGGAGGGTTTTCGTGGTAAATTGGATTTTCTTTGAAAAGAGATTTGGAAAGTGAAAATTTAAAAAAGAGTTTCCTTTTTTTGTTCAAAAAGATAACCTGCAACAAAGTGACAAAGTATTGGTTAATTAGTGTTTCATCAGCAAAAAGGAGGTAGAGACCATTCGGCATCTCCTCCTTCATTGTTCTTGGATGAGACAGGTTTCGATAGCTTCCTCTGCTTGCATCGGGTTATCTTGGGTTATTGGAAGTTCTATTGAGCAAAAAATTTGGGCTTGGCAGGGCATTCACTTACAGCACAATAAGAAAAGACAGATTACCTCAACTCCTCTTTCTACTTTTTGGTTGATTGGGGAGGAGCGGAACAAGAGAGCTTTTGATGGAAAGAAATCTCCCATCTCTGTTTTATTTTTTGAAAATTGGCTTAACATTTCACACTTTTAGCATAGTGGAAACTTGCTTAGGATGTAAGTGTCTTGGTCAATATAATTGATGATTCGTCTTGTTATGGAGCTCTTGTCCAGTTCCCTTGAAGGATAGATCTATAAGAATTCACCTATCCCGATAACCAAAAAACCTGGCTCAAATTTGAGAACTGCTTTATATATGCCGTTAGTGATTTGAACTCTTCTCTATACGGGTTGCACCCAGTGGTTACCCTATAGTCTATCCTTTTACCTATGAAAAAAAAAATGATAAAGTGTGAGGTCTTGGTTTCTTTGGTAAGAGCATGTACGCAATCCTAATATTAGAAGCAACTCAAAAACTGAGGACTGTATTCCCAAAATCAAGTCCTTATGATCAAAAGCTAGAGGATTCATGATTCCTTTTATATGCGTGATTTCCTTTCTTATGTCTAAATTAAAGAGAGAGTAGGGCGCCCTATGTTTAATTAGATTCTCATGGAAACTCTTTTTATTTTGTTCAAAACTAGGTTTTTATCAGATCATGTATTTTATTTTGCTCGAACTTATAATATCCTCATTTCAATGCATAATATATTAAGGTCTCTGCTGGAAGGAAATTTGAGGAAGGAAAGCAAAATACTGCAAAGGAAGAACAATCTGGAAAGATCTCAAAAAAGAGGCAGAAGACTCCATCACGTTTGAGACCTATTAGTTCAGTGCTTAGACATATTTCTTCTAAATTTCTTTTATTTAATTTCAAAGTCAATGATCCACATATTACAAGTAATATGCATATGAAATGACCTTTATGTTACTGCCTTGAGACAATTACGTCAGATTGCAAAGTAAGTCTTTTTTGCTTTTTATTAAATTGTTATCCACTTATCTTAGAGGACATTGTAATGGTTTGCATCCTCTAGGAACCGCATTAGTCGAGTGCGTTTACTTATAAAAGAATAGAAAACAAATCATCATTGGTTTCCATTTCTCAAAGTTTGAGTTGTGCAACTTGCATTAGTAGTCTGAAATATCAACGACATTCTTGTTACCTAGATCCAAATATTCCTTTGAGCATCAATGAACATGTGGATGCAGTGCAAGTTCAATGATGTAGTATGCTATATACTTGATAAGGAACTTTTGTCATGATGTCAACCTATTTTATCTCTCATTTTGTCATCCTAAACTTTGTGAAGAAGGAAATTGTCATCAACATTCTTTTTGTGAATAGGTTTGAATAGGCTTCCACGTGAGTGTCCTTAAAGTGGTTGACTGTGGGTTTATGTCCAGCTTATAGATCAAGATTAGCGTGTTAACACTATGTTACATTGAGCATATGCAACCTTACTGCTGATCAATACAGCATATCGAACTTGGATACACTTTTTCGATTGCATCCATCACACTTCTATGCCAATTATAACATCTCGATCAATACATTATCATTTGCCAAAATGAAGCGAAGGTATCTAGTTTGCTTATTGTTGTTGTTTCTTGATCCTTGGTTTGTGCTGAAACTTTGTTCCTACCCTCTTCCTCCCAAATATATAGTCCAGTTTCTTCTTCACGCTCATGAAACTTTCATCTTCCAGTATGTCCCGTACTTTGAGCTTTGGAGTTATAGTCCCTCAATTCTATCAAAGCCATGTCATTTACAGAAAATATAAACTTAGGGACACCAATTCAACAGTGTTGACTTAGCTCATTTGTTGTTCCTCTTGTAATTTTTGGTTTCTCCTTTTGTTATGTTTTCCTTTAAAAGCATGACTCAGTTCTATAGGTGAACTGTCCCCACTTGAAATTGAAGACAAAATATGCCCATTTTGCACTATCCCGTAGACTTGATTGAGTTCTACAAAGACAGTAATACTTTAAATTGCTTACAAAGCAGTAGCGGATGTTCACATGTAGACTTAGCTGCAGGTCACTTGACAATTGACAATGGTATCTCATGCAAACTCCTACTAGTTGCCATAAACTATTGAGGAATATTATGTCTATGGTGTTGGTGGCTATAGAGGCATATTTTTAGATAATCACCTAGTGTATATTATTAACAAAGATGAGGTGCTCTGAGACATCCCTAACCATTGAGTCTCATTTTTCTCTGTTGTTTTATGTTTCACACAAACAAATTGTTCTTCCTGTCCATCTTGCATTTGGCTACCAATTTAACTCCAAATATATGTTCTCCATGTACTGAAGACCTTTGTAGCTTAAGTGATATGGTCAAACCGTGTCTTTTCATATCAAAGCCAAGCTTAAACCAGCTTATAAGAGGAAGTCTTTTTCCCTGGTCTTATTAGAATGTAATTACATTGATAGAAAAACGAAGCTATGAGAGAATTCTGATCTAAAAGATGGGTGAGTTCTTCTTTGGGGTAATGTTGATTGACTAAGTTACTGATTGGTAGGCAACTGGTCATTCTGCTTTAGCATACAATAAATAGTTTGCTAAGCACATAATCAACAGCCAGTAGATTGATCTTGCTTTTAAGCAAGACCGTTGTGATAACTCAATCCCTTCCATCAAAAAGATTCACATCAAGTCGAGGAAATTAGTTTGAAGCTCCGTTAAACTAGTAGAATGCCATTTCTGTACCCTAATATGAGTAGAAGCGCGGGTAGATGAGTAGAACAATAAAATGAAGCTAAGATACTTCATACTTCTGTTTTACCTCCCACCATTATTGTTCCCCTTGGTTTTGGAGCTGAAATGAGAAGAACCTCGAATCAGTTAACATTACTCCATCAAATTTAACCTCCATGACCTATATTATTCAGTCAAGAGTTAAGAAGTCTCATCAAAATAATTAATAGTGGAAAACCATCTAGTTGCATCAAAATTATTTTTCAGTTATTTTCGGTTTCATCTTCTAAATGTGATTTACGTTCCAAACAAATTACAATCAATTACTATTTTGAAACTGATGAGTGAGAGCCAATCTTTTTGACCACTTTTAATCCTCTATATTGTAACGACTCCAACTCCATCTCCAAGGTTTTTAGCAGTAGAGGTTATTTTCGTGACGTCACAGCTTCGTTGCAGTCCCGATTCTTTTTATCTTATTAATAAACATAGGCAGAAGCGTGAACAAATGAACTCCCCAGATAAACAATAGCTGGAAGACTAGGACACCCAAATCATATGACTCACCTCTTCATTAAATACATGAAATCATTAAGGGGACACCTAAGCATATGACTCACCTCTCTCATTAATTGCCAAGATTTCATACAATCATTAGGCTTAGATGTGTTCACATTACCCAACTTGCTATCCAAGTTTCTTCTCTTTAACACACTAAAGTCCAAAAGCATTTAATGCATTCTTTTCTTCAAGCCAAGAAATCTCTCAATTGGCTTGCTTCTCAAGTTGGGGGTGCAGCCCCCTTCCCTTCCAAGTTGGGCATATGAATCTCTTATCCTAGGGTGAAAAACAGTTTCAAGTAATTCCCGAAATCGACACTATTACCTTATCAAACGGGCTCGAAAAATTATAAAATTTTAATATGTTGTAGAGAAGATCTTAAAAAACATTTTTCATGACGGAAGCCTAGCAAAATTCGTTCTGTGGAAAGAGCACCAAATCATTGAACACAACCCAAAAATTCATCAATCGAGCAAGTTCAATGGTCCAAGAAAAAGACCCATTTCAAAATCCAAACTTTCACAAAACACTTAGAAATTTTTATATATTGTAGATATAGATGTCCTTTAAAACTTTTATGAATGAAGCATGTCCAAGTTCGAAAGAGAAGATTTTATAAAAATTCGAGAAAGCAATCCAGTTATCGTTTCCACTATACTGGGCAGGTTCTATACAATAATTGATCGGGCCTTCGTCCCAATCATTTTACCTCAGAAAAATCTGAAATTTTAAGTATGTTGTAGATCAAGATGTTTTGAACAACTTTCACATAAGGAGTTTCTCCAAATTCGAAACATAAAAAGCCCAGGTAGTAAGCCTATGGAGGAGAGGTGGTGCCCTACTTAGCTTCCCATATCACTTGTCATCATTCTTTTAGTCCATGAGTCACTCCATTTCAATAGTTATTTGAGACACCTAAACCTCCATACTCATTACTCTCATTCAATGCATTTTCTTCAGGAAGATTGGCCTATCTAGCTTAGCTTTCTATTTAAGATCAAACAAAGGGTCGAAATCGAGGATGGTATATATATTTTAAAAATATTACTTTGCACATCATGACAAAATCCTACATCCCTTCTAGAAAACACCAACCACATAAATATGATTGTTCCTCGATGAGCCCCGAACCCACAAAGTTTTAGTCCTCTCCACCAGCCATCACCTACCACCGTTGGATGCCACTCGGCAGCCTCTGGACAACTCCGATGGTTATCGAGCTCTGTCATCACTCTCACTGTTACCCTTGACCACGTTTCCTGCTCCAATATCTGATTTTTTGCTTTATGTGCTCTTTCTTTTTCTCCAATTCTCTCCCTTTCTTGCAGCCCAACGAGGACGTTGAGCTTGTTGGCTACTATGACATGCCAATTGGCATCCCCGGTGAAAAATTAGGAGGCAAGGTGGTAATTTAGAAAAAAATGGTGTTTATCGGTAATAGTGGCGAAACTAACGGTGGTTTTTGATAATTTCCCATAAAAATGTGTAGTACCAGTTGCTAATTGGATGCAGAATAACTATTAGGTAAATCAAGTTTACCCCCTTTCTATCGCAAAATTATTGATTCCAATGTGGATGAATTCTGCATCACATATGGGAGGAACAAAGTATACATCATGCTATCATAGCACTACATTTAGTCCGATGAAATGAAATGGAATAAAAGAAGGAATGAAATAAAATAGGCACTACAATTTGTGTGTGTGTTTATTGTGAAGGATTGAAGAGGGGAGACTTTGATGATATCTTGTCTAGTGTTTGGAAAATTTTCAATCAATTCCTTCTTGCTACACATGATCTAAGTCTTTTTCTCCATTTCAATGTAGAAAACATAAACGGACAGATTGGAAAGATAGCGTTTGTGGTCTTTGAAGGTACCTTTTGAGATGGAACTTTTCACTTTTAAAGTCCATGTTCTCATTTAAAGGCTATCTTGAAAATCTCAACAAAAGTTTCTTGCCTAATACTTTTATTTTCGAATGAAATTGAAAAATAGAAAACATAATATTCACTTGTAGCCCTGGTGTGTCTGTCCCCTCCTGAGTGGATGAGAAAGAAAGGTTTTATCAAGGGCTGTGATTGAGCCGATTCATCGTGAATTAGATTGATAAAAAGTAATGGGAAAATTAATTGCTAAAAAATGGCCGTGAGTTCCCCATGCCCATTGTTTCAAATAAGAACCCGAAGTGAATTTTGTGTCAAATAAGGACCCGAAGGATCAAGGTTGAGGACCTTAGCTCACCGGTAAACATTTTCCGACAATTAAAATAGAATTTTGTTAGAAATTTGTGATTGGAAAAAAAAAAGGGAAAATTCTATATTAATTAAGTTTAGGTTATCATTTAGATGTTTACGTTTTCTTCTTTCTTTCCCTCGCTGCTCCTCACCTTGCTCGACCGACGAGAGAATGAAAACTGCTTTTTCTTCTTGTTTTTGAATTAGTGCCTCAAAGTGAGTTTGGGTTTATAAATGGGAAAGCAGAAAACCTAGGGTCAAATTTTCCCTATATTTTTTTTGGACAAAATTGCTAAACTGGCGTTGGAAATACATGCTTGTGGGTGGAAATGATTTGGAATTGAGGTCCTTATTTGAGTTGATTTCTTATCAAATATTTGAACTTTCAAATTATTTTCCCAAAAGTAATCAAAAAAGTGGCCGTAGTTCCCCATGAATTTGACTTGACAGTCAACGACTTTTCCTTTTAGTTGAAAACTGCTTGTTGGAACCAGAAAAGTGAGTTGCTTTATAAATGGGAAAGCATCAAATTCTTGGCGTGTACGTGGGTGGAAATGAGCTTATCAAATATTTGAACTTTCAAATTATCTAATCAAATTATTGAATTTGCGTGATTAGTTTTGACATATTCATTAGAGCGTGCAATGTGGAACCTCTTGATTTTCAAGGTATTTTAATTTTTTGTCTTGATATCTTATGTACATAAAGTGCATTTCCAGAGTGATAACTATTTCATTATGTTTTTGTGGATAGTAGAATACGAGTCGATTTTAGTGGATGACTTAATAATTTATTGATGGCTTTATTTATGTGCTTATTTTTCTTTATGTTTTGCTTACAATTATCAAATCCCTATAGGACTTGCTCAAGCATTTTTGGTACTCAACTAAAATTTCTGTGATTTTTTTCAGTTTTGTTATTACATAACCTACTAACCGGCAGTGGG
Organism: Eucalyptus tenuipes; assembly: GCA_014182365.1. Lineage (NCBI taxonomy): Eukaryota > Viridiplantae > Streptophyta > Magnoliopsida > Myrtales > Myrtaceae > Eucalyptus > Eucalyptus tenuipes. The sequence goes on along the minus strand of CM024541.1, from coordinate 2,124,373 downwards.
ATCAAAACACCCAAAACGGGTGTTGACAAATCTCCTGATTGTTATGTGTTATAAACTACACTAAGGGGAAGAAGAGCCTTGATCTATGACAAGAATCCCACCTTCGGAGAATAGGGAATGTTTATATGTTTTGTGTGGAGAAAATATGCACACTTTGGATATGTTTGGATGGCCCTATTCTTGATTTCTTCAAGACATAAATATCAGTTAAAGACTAGTGGATCATTCTCTTTGTACATTATCGCCCAAATTGGTATATGAATATCATTTTTGTCCACAAACATACTGGGATTATAAGGACCCACATATTGCACCATTTGCAAATTGTTATTCTACATTGAAACACTAACATATTCATGTCTATAAATTTCTATATATTAATCAATTGACTGCACTAAAACTTTATCCAAACTACGCCATTGTAAAAATGGATCGGGTCGGGTGAGATTGTTACATAAAAGGGTATAATGAGAGATTTTTTAAAGTTAAAAAGGAAACCTTTTCAAAAAGAGGGTTTTTTTTTGAAAAGTTAAAAGAGGGTTATTTTTCTTGCCTTTTTACCTTATGCTACAACTTTGCCGTGATATATGGAGTGGGATGGCTCATGAACTTGGCGTGCACGGACAACTTTGCCATGATATATGGAGTGGTATGATGAACTTGGCATGCACAGACAACTTTACCGTGATATATGGAGTGGGATGGCTCTGAACTTGGCGTGACAAATATAGTCTCCATCGGAGCATGTACGTTCAAATTACAACAAAATTTTACTACAAGCTGCTAGATAGGGAGGGTTTTCGTGGTAGATTGGATTTTCTTTGAAAAGCGATTTGGGAAGTGAAAATCCCAAAAAGACTTTCCTTTTTTGGCTTGGGAAGACAACCTACGACAAAGAGGCAAAGTATTGGTTAATTGGTGTTTATCTGCAAAAAGAAGGTAGAGACCATTCGGTATATCCTCCTTCGTTGTTCTTGGATGAGACGGGTTTCGATAGCTTCCTTTTCTTGCATCGGATTATCTTGGGTTATTGGAGGTACTATTGAGCAAAAAATTTGGGCTTGACAGGGCATTCACTTATAGCACAATAAGAAAAGACAGATCACCTGAACTCCTCTTTCTACTTTTTGGTTGATTGAGGACGAGCGGAACGAGAGCTTTTGATGGAAAGGAATCTCTCATCTCCGTTTTATTTTTTGAAAATTGGCTTAACATTTCACACTTTTGGCATAGTGGAAACTTGCTTAGGATGTAAACGTCTTGGTCAATACAGTTGATGATTCATCTTGCCACCGAACTCTTGTAGTTCCTTCCGAGGATGGATTTATAAAATTCACCTATCCCATTAACCAAAAAACCTGACTTAAATTTGAAAGCTGCTTTATATATGTCTCTAGTGATTTGAACTTTCTCTATACGTGTTGCACCCAGTTGTTACCCTATAGTCTATCCTTTTACCTATGAAAAGAAAAAAATGAAAAGTGCGAGTTCTTGGTTTCTCATAAGAGCATGTACGCAATCCTAATATTAGAAGTGACTTAAAAACTGAGGATTGTATTCCCAAAATCCAGTCCTTAGGATCAAAAGCTTGAGGATTCATGATTCTTTTTATATGTGTGATTTCTTTTCTTATGTCTAAATTAAAGAGAGAGTAGGGCACCTTATGTTTAATTAGATTCTCATGAAAACTCTTCTTTATTTCGTTCAGAACTAGGTTTTTATCAGATCAAGTCTTTTATTTTGCTCGAACTTATAATATCCTCATTTCAATGCATAATATATTAAGGTCTCTGCTGGAAGGAAATTTGAGGAAGGAAAGCAAAATGCTGCAAAGGAAGAACAATCTGGAAAGATCTCAAAAAAAAGGCAGAAGACTCCATCACTATTGAGACCTGTTAGTTTAGTGCTCAAACATATTTCGTTTATTCAATTTCAAAGTGAATGATCCACATATTATAGGTAACATGCATATGTAATGACCTTTATGCTCCTGCCTTGAGACAATTACGTCAGATTGCAAAACAAGTCTTTTTCTGCTTTTTATTATATTGTTATCCACTTATCTTAGAGGACATCGTAATGGATTGCATCCTCTAGGAACCACATTAGTCCAGTGCGTTTACTTATAAAAGAACAGAAAATAAATCATCATTGGTTTCCATTTCTCAAAGTTTGAGTTGTGTATCTTGCATTAGTGGCCTAAAATATCAACAATACTCTTGTTATCTGGACCCAAATATTCCTTTGAGCATCAATGAACATGTGGATGCAATCCTGGTGTGTCTGTCCCCTCCTGAGTGGATGAGAAAGAAAGGTTCTATTGAGGGCTGTGATTGAGCCGATTCATCGTGAATTAGATTGATAAAAAGTATTTGCTAAAAAAGTGGCCGTGAGTTCCCCATGCGGAGTTGAGGTCGGTTGACTTGACAGTCAACGAGTTTTCCTTCTAGTTGAAAACAACTGCTTGTTGGATCCAGAAGAGTGAGTCGCTTTATAAACGGGGAAAGCAGAAGGGTCAAATTCTTGGCGTGTACGTGGGTGGAAATGAGAGTTGATTTCTTATCAAATATTTGAACTTTTAAATTATCTAATCAAATTATTGAATTTGCGTGATTAGTTGGAGTTGACGTATTCATTAGAGCGGTAGGATTTTCGACGTGCAATGTGGAATCCTCTTGATTTTCAAGGTAATTTAATTTTTTGTCTTGATATCTTATGTACATATAGTGCATTTCCAGAGTGATAACTATTTAATTATGTTTTTGTGGATAATAGAATACGAGTCTATTTTAGTGGATGATTTCATAATTTATTGATGGCTTTATTCATGTGCTTATTTCTCTTTATGTTTTGTTTACATTTATCAAATCCCTATAGGACTTGCTCAAGCATTTTTGGTACTTAACTAAAATTTCTGTGATTTTTTCAGTTTTGTTATTACATAACCCACTAACCGGCAATGGGGTCAAAACACCCAAAACGGGTGTTGATAAATCTCCCGATTGTGTTGTGTTATAAACTACACTAAGGAGAAGAAAAGCCTTGATTTATGACAAGAATCCCACCTTCGGAGAATAGGCAATGTCTATATGTTTTGTGTGGAGAAATATGCACACTTTGGATATGTTTGGATGGCCCTATTCTTGATTTCTTCAAGCTTCGAGACATAAATGTCAGTTAAAGATTAGTGGATCATCTTCTTCGTAAATTATTGCCCATATTGGTCTATGAAGATCATTTTTGTCCACAAACATACTGGCATTATTAGGACCCACATATTGCGCCATTTACAAATTGTTATTCTACCTTGAAATACTAACATATTTGTGTCTATAAATTCCTATGTATTAATCAATTGACTGCACTAAAACTTTATCCAAACTAAGCCATTGTCAAAATGAAATAGAATAGGTGAGATCATTACATAAAAGAGTATAATGAGATTTTTTAAAGTTAAAAAGAAACCTTTTTCAAAAAGACGGTTTCTTTTTTAAAAGTTAAAAGAGGGTTCTTTTTCTAGATTTTTCTCCTTATACCACAACTTTGCCGTGACATATGGAGCGGGATGGCTCATGAACTTGGCGTGTACGGCTGAGATTTGACTTGCAAAGACCTCCTTAACAAATATATTCTCCATCGGAGCATGTACGTTCAAATTACAACAAAACCTGTTTATGCTTCCAAAAATTCCTTCTCTTCAATTTTCTTACATTCCTCAAGTATCAATTAAGATTTCACTTCTAGTACTATGAAGCCTCCCAACTTGTCTTTTTTGGAGTTCTCATCATCATGTCATCTATTTTTCACTTGCATAGTGCTTTTGCCATGCATTAGCCAAGTCCTTTCAGCTAACAATATGACGGATAAGCTTGCATTGTGTGCGTTCAAGGCCGCAATAACTATGGACCCTTTTGGGGTGCTGAATTCATGGAACCATACAACTGACCACTGTCAATGGCATGGTGTCATGTGTGGTCACCTACATCGTAGAGTCACAAGACTAGACCTACAAGCCTTGAAGCTTTCGGGATCCATCTCCCCTCATATTGGAAATTTGAGTTTCTTGAGAGTCCTAGTGCTCTTCAACAATAGTTTTCATCATGAAATCCCACAAGAAGTCAGCCATTTGCACAGTCTACGTGTCTTGCGATTATCCTGCAACACATTGGAAGGCGAAATCCCGAGAAACTTGTCGAGTTGCGCTGACCTTACACGGCTCTCCCTTTCTTACAACGGGCTGGTTGGAGAAATTCCCATCGAGTTCGGTTCTTTAGTGAAGCTTCAGTTTCTTGCCTTAGGTTTGAACCACTTAACGGGAACTATTCCTTCATCCATCGGAAACATGTCATTGTTAGAGGTTCTTAGTCTCAATTGGAATGAGGTGGGTGGGCAGATACCCCAAGTTCTGGGAAAATTAACCAAATTCGAAGTGCTTGAATTAGAAGGAACTAAGTTGTCAGGCAAAATTCCTCCATCCATCTTCAATCTTTCTTCCTTAAAGGAGTTAGAAATCGGTCGTAATGACATAGGAGGGAATCTTCCTGCCAATATAGGCTTTGCTCTTCCAAACATTGAGATTTTCACCATTGCGTATAATCGATTCACTGGAGTGATTCCCCGGTCAATGTCTAATGCAACCACTTTAAGGTGGCTACAAGTCGATGAGAACAAACTCTCGGGGAAAATGCCTCCTTTGGACCGCTTAAACATGCTCGAAATATTGAGAGTCGATAATAATTATCTTGGAAGTGGAGGATACAGTGATTCAAGCTTCTTTTGCTCATTGACTAACGCCACCTCTCTAGTGGTGTTGTTTATGCAAAACAACAGCTTTGGTGGGATGTTGCCCGAGTGTATTGGTAATTTCTCTAATACTCTCTTAGAATTGTGGCTGGGCGGGAATCTACTGTTTGGCACGATTCCCAAAATAGTCGGAAATCTCATCAACTTGCAAAGGCTTGTTTTGGACCACAACAGGTTTTCAGGTACGCTCCCCTCCGTTCTGGGAAATCTTAATGACTTAGTGGAAATGAAACTATCGTATAACAAGTTTTCCGGAGCAATTCCTTCTTCAGTAGGAAACCTAGTAAGCTTGGCACGACTCTATCTAGATCACAACGACTTTCACGGCTACATTCCTTCACGTCTATCAGAGTGCCGGAGTTTGGTGGAACTTGATATGTCTAGTAACAAGTTAAATGGAACTATACCTCCAGAGTCCATAGGCCTCTCATCACTATCTATACTTCTGAACTTGTCTCGAAACCATCTCAGCGGTGTCATACCTGAGGAAGTCGGGAAATTGAATCTTTTGGCTCAACTGGATGTCTCCAATAACATGTTGGATGGTGACATTCCCGCTAGTCTTGGTAGTTGTGTTGGATTGGAGGTGCTCAATGTCACGCCCCGATCCTCAGAGACGCGCCCATCCTTCTAGTTGGTCGATTTTAAAATGCGATATCCCGGGGCGTGTATCGCCGACCCTTTCGTTTATAATTGCACATGCGGAAGTAGTTATAAATCCCCGACAATAGAAACAATGGGATAGAAAAGCGAGGCCATATTTTTCATATTGAAATTCACAACCATACTTTTATACGAGCATAACTTAAAGTATTTCATAAAACCATTCACAACCTTCTAGTTTCACACTTATCTACACTAGGACCAGGTTCACAAAAGAGATGGGATCTCAATCCTCATCCGGGTCATACTCGGGATCATCCTGATCCTCCTCAGACTCGTCGTCACTGAGCTCATCTTCATCAAGTTCTTCATCTTCTCCTAGCTCATCTACAGGGGTTGTCCAACGGGTAATCCTCTTCGGTTCTTCTTCTTCGGGTTCTCCCTCGGCTTCGCCTACCTACGCTCCTCTTCGGGGTCTTCCCACTCCCGATCCTCCTCCGGTCCTTCCACCTCCTGGCTCTTCGATCTCACCCTCCTCGTTATTCCAGTTGTCATCATCGACCGAGTATACGGGAGTGTGGGCTTCAGCTCCAATTGTTGGATCCTGAACATCCACAACTGAGCCGTCCGCGTGGTCTGCCGTGCCTTCCCCAAAGGCCTCTTCCATGATGTATACTTTTGGTACTTCATTTTCGGAATGGGTCCTACTCTTGGCCCATTAAAAGTTTCGCGGTACCACGATCGATAACGATGGGGTCTCGGTCGGAGCTCTCCCACATCAACCCATACAATTGACTTAACCAAAATGTACTCTAAACCTTCAGGATGAGGGTGGATGTGGAAGTGGATCTCTAGCTCAGTCATCTCTTGAGGAATACCAAAATGCATAGCAGGAGGAGGAGGTGGAGGTACCGCCATCTAGGCCTGAAATATTATCCCACAACCGGGATGAGACTATGTCTCAAGTTCTACCCCTAAGACCCGATTAGTAAACTAATACGCTATCCGGGCTACCTATGCACGCACGGGTCAGAGGACTTACCTTGGCCTCAGATTCCACTTGCATATTAGCACAGTTCAATAGGCACCCAAGTAATTACACCACCGATCGATGTCTCGATCAATTGACCTAGTAAATTTCATTTCCACCAGATCACTCCCGGTCATTTCTACTATTTCAACTCAACTCCCAAGTATGGATCACGGTTCTTATGACACAATTTATTTATAGGTGGTAATCACGGCCCCACCAATCAACTTTCTAAGATTTAGTGGCTTTACGGTCCCACCCGACCCTTTCAAGATTGAGTGGCTTTACGGTCCCACCCGACCCTTTCAAGATTCAGTGGCTTTACGGTCCCCACCCGACCCTTTCAAGATTCGGTGGCTTTACGGTCCCACCCGACCCTTTCAAGATTCGGTGGCTTTACGGTCCCACCCGACCCCTTTCAAGATTCGGTGGGCTTTACGGTCCCACCCGACCCTTTCAAGATTCCATTAGAACGAATCTTAAATTCACTCATAAATTACTCTAGCACAAATTAAAGCTCAAATAAATAAACGGACTGCGCCACGAAAATCAACACGAAATTCCGGTCACCGGCCATCCCGGTTGAATTTCCGGAAAAATAAATAATAATTAATTAATTTCGAAAATTAATTAATTAATTCAATATAATTTCTAAAAATACTAACCTAGGCCAAAATCATTAAATTAAATACCAATACGGACCCGGAAAATTCCCGGACCCTTCTAGATAAAATGCATAATTTTTCTAGGCCTCACTTAATCTAAACTAACCACCTAACATGCATAATTGAATAATTAAATTTCTAATTTAATCTAACTAACCACCTAATTCTTAATTAAATAAATCTAAATAACCCCTAAGCATAATTAGCAAACTAAGAAAGCATTAGTGAGTAAAACTCACTTGGTAAAAGCGGAGACCGAATCACCGCGACGGCGACGCGACGGCGGCCGAAATCGGGCTTTCGACAACACCGGTAGGCTTGGACCGGGCCTTAGACTTGGGCCCAACAAATCTCAGCTCAACTGAGATTTGTTCTCGCTTTTGGGCTGGACCCAAGTTGGATTGGGCCTGCTGAAGATGGGCCTCGAAAACTGGGCTGGGCTGTTGTTGGACTTTCTTCGCGGGCCGGACTTGGGCCGAAGATGGGCTTCAAATTGATTTGCTAGAATTGGGCCAAGACTGCTGGCTTTGCTAGGCTTCGGAGCTGAATTCGCTGGGCCTAACTTGCGGCCCAAATGAGCTGAACGTGCGACTGCCCAATTGAGGAATCACGGAGCTGCTGGGCTGATGTGCACGAAAGGCACGAGCTGGGGAAGACGCGTGCAGCTACGGCTTCGCTGGCTGAGGACACACGAAGCCGCGAGAATGAAGTTGTTCGTAGATGCGGGGCCAGGTGGCGTCGCTGCAGCTTCGTGGCTTCGGTTATTGAAGACTGACCGAAGAAGCTGAAGGCAGGTGGCAACGGCAAAGCAGGAGCTGGGGTTCACTGGTGATGGACGCGTGGAGCTGATGAGTGGGTCGGTGGGGGCGTTGGCGTGGACGGTTGACAGCAGCTTCTACCGTGAGTTGTCTCGACCGAGTGGAGCTGGACGAAGCGCAGCAACTTCAGTCAACACTTGGGGACTTCGCTTGAAGGAATCCACTGCAGTTGACCATGAAGGAAAAGATGGTGAAGTAGGGTGAGCTGGCCGTGCGAAAGGGGGCAAGCGGCGAAGGAAGAGAGAGGGATTGTGGGGTTGAGTCTTCGGTGGAATTGTAGAGAAGTTTGACGCTCACTGGACTTGAAGTTCCGCTGGTTCTGCTCCCTTTTTGCTGGCCACGCACGGTTCTGAGGATAAGAGAGAATGGGGGGCTCCACCAAGGCTTGATATTTTACAAAATATCCTCCAAAATTCACTCTTGGCCATGTAATAATACTTGGCCTTCAATAGGCCATCAAAATGACCCTCATAACCTCTCAAGTAGTCCAATATTCTTAGGGTGAGGGGATGTTACGAATTCCCAGTGCTTCCACCGCTTCTTCCATTCTATCTTGATTCATATTCAATTGGCCACCAATATTTCAATTGGTATATCAATTATCAAATTGATAATTTTCCTCGCCCAATCACCCATCTTGCATCTCAATTTTGCGTCCAAATTTAATCCCGGCTTCAATTGCGCAAAAAATGACCAAGCGACAACTTTTTCCCAAAAAGTGTCGGGTGTTAGAAAAATCTTACGAGGCCGAGTCGATACTTTCTAAAATTTATTGTGACATGACAGAAGCTTCAATTTCTGAAATCGGACTTGAATTCTCGGTTAATTTCACTTGGCGCGTTTTTAGCGTGACCTAGGCTACCGGGAAATTTTTAGATATTTTTAAGTGCAAAAGACCCGTGGTCGATTTTCTTCGAGCCACTATGAACCCACTCGACTCATTGGCACCTCTCGATTGTCGTGAAAATCCCGAGGATCCAAATACGGACACAGGGTATAAAAACAACAAGAACATCGATCTAGTGCTTAGGTCGACGAGAATTTTCTAATTTAGTGGTGTCACCCACGATTAGCCACACATCTCTGTCGATCCAGGTCTATCTCGATTTCAAATCGATTTTTAACTGTGCCATAATGGCTTCTAAAGATGGACACGGTCGGCTAGTTCGATTCCCGATCGAGTTCTCAAGTCTATTGCCTTAAAATTTCTTAACAATTTCCCCGGATAGTCTAGTTATCTCGAGAATGATCGGTTAGAAAAGCCCTATAGACGCGTTAATGAAATGCCCGATTCATTCAAGGTAAGAGACGGGGTTAAAAAATGGATGTCACACTCAAAATGCAGGAGAATTCTTTCCGAGGCACCATTCCTTCATCTATGAGTACGTTGAGGAATCTCAAGGAGATAGATCTTTCACACAACAATTTATCTGGTCGATTCCGAGTTTTTCGAGGCATTTCACTTCTTAGAGATCCTGAATTTTTCATACAATAACTTTGAAGGCGCATTACCAACTAAAGGAATCTTTAATAATGTTAGCGCTACTTTTGTCTCCAGAAATGACAAGCTTTGCACAAGATTGCCCGAATTTCGTCTCCCAAAATGCAGCTCTAGGAACTCAGGCCGGAAACTCATCCTTAAGTGGAAGCTCACCATCTTGATTTCCTTCGGCGTTCTTGGTATAGCTCTTCTTCTTGCTTTTATGTACTTTGGTTGGTTGAAGAAGAAGAAAAGAACAGAGCCAGCTTCAAATTCCAAAGATGATTCATCATTGAGTCTATCTTATCGAACTCTCCTTAAAGCAACCGATGGGTTTTCTTCAAGTAACTTGATTGGGGTCGGCGGTTTTGGATCTGTTTACAAGGGAGTCCTTGATGAGAATGGAACCGTCATTGCTGTGAAGGTACTTAATTTGATGCTTCACGGTGCTGTGAAGGGCTTCATAACCGAGTGCGAGGCTTTAAGGAACATCCGACACCGTAATCTTTTGAAAGTCCTAACAGTATGCTCGGGCACTGATTATAGTGGCAATGAGTTTAAGGCCTTGATTTATGAGTTCATGGTCAATGGCAGCCTAGAAGATTGGCTACATCCAAGCCCATCACCAGCTAATCTAAATGGGAATGCGCAGGAATTGAGTCTCATCCGGAGGATAAATATTTCCATCAACGTTGCTTCAGCATTAGATTATCTCCATAACAACCTGCAAAGCCCTGTTATCCATTGTGATTTGAAGCCAAGCAACATCCTTCTAGATGCTGAAATGGTTGGACATGTTGGAGACTTTGGTTTGGTGAAGATCATGATTGAATCCACCAATGACACTAAAGCGAGTATGAGCTCTGCTGGTGTAAGAGGAACTGTAGGCTACGCTGCTCCAGGTAAGTCTTGCGTGCTATTTCCATCTGCCTCAACTGGTTCTGCTGCTATTATTTATCTTTTATTTGCAATTTGAATGAAGCGCAGAATATGGAATGGAAAGCGTGGCTTCAAGAGAAGGCGATGTTTATAGTTATGGCATTCTCTTGCTTGAGATGTTCACGGGCTTGAGTCCAACAAATGAAATGTTTAGAGAAAATTTTAACCTTCATAAGTTCGTCAGGGAAGCCTTGCCTGAACAACTCCTAGAGATTACCGATCCTCTTCTACTTCAAGAAGTGGAGAGCCACAAGGGCATCGGCAGAGGTGATGCAGCTCGCGATTGTCTGGAGATGGTTTATAAAATTGGGGTCGCCTGCTCGGTCCAAGCACGCAGAGAGCGGATGAACATCACAAAAGTCGAAGCTCAGCTGCATTTTATCAGGGATAAACTTCATGCAGCTGGTTTCCAAGGATAGGTAATATATAAGATCAATGGCTTTTCTGCATTTTATTTTCCCTTCGACGACCAGATCATTGCCATATATGCAACGATAAGCATGCATTCATGTGCCTGCTTATGTGGATAAACTCAAAAATGTGCCCGCAGTTCCTCAATTTTCCGGTTTTGTGTGAATCAAAAAAGAGGATTGCCAACTGAATTACATGCATCCCATTACAGAAATAGAGAATTAATCCTGTAGAATCATTGTTAGAACTCTAAGGGCAGCATGAGGAAATTCTCGTGATCAAAGCGGATGAGAGGCTAATCGTAGACCCCATCCCTCAAATATATTCGGCATATGCATTTGCAATCTCACCAAATTGCGATGGCTTTAGGACATTTATGCAGCTTTATTAGGAGTATGCTTTTAATAGACAATATTTATGAACTTTGCTGAACGAATGAAAGAATCTACATGTCTCTTCCAGGTTATATGAACTCAGGAGTGCTTGGCGTCGGTTTCTACAATTTCAGTAGTTTTTTTTTTCCTTCTTCCATGCTTAGCCCTATAAAAGGGGTGCATGCTATGTTAGTATAGTAGATCGAAGGAACGGCAACGGTTCTCTGATCCTGGCTACGGCTCAAAATGAGGACTCAATCTTGTCTATCATTCAATAAAACTCAATTTTCAGCCCAATCGTTGCAAGAACTGCAACTAGCTTTATAAATTGACGACAGCTCGATGCATTCCTTCTTCTGTGAACCTTTTCATGTACAATGCATCCAGGGGCAGAGCAGGAATTTGAGAAGCAAATCACATAATCCTTTTCAACTCCCGAAACTATATTTGTAACTGCGGTCACTATGAACAATTTATCCATACAGACCAACTACTTTATTACATGTAATATAAGTTCCAATTATTCTTGTGAACATGAAAAGCAGAGTGAGCTCTTATGTGAGCTGTGAAGTGCCTCAATTGAGAGTGTTACAACTCTCTAGGCCGATGGTGTGGCAATAATTTGGAGCAATTTAGTTGGCCCCCTTACCAACTGAAAATTGTTGACATATGTTTTCAATCACATATGTATTCACAGCATTTTGAGGATACAATTGGACTTGCCTGTACAAGGAGGGATAGGAAGGAGCTATCTCCTGGGTACCAAGCGCTCATTACAATTTTTGGTAATTATTCTGTTATATTATGAAATATCTAGTTGAATTTCCAGCTCATCCAGTGCGATTTGCATATCTTTTAATCATGAACGTGCATAAAAATGAGTATTTCACTAAAAATGGTTCGTAAAGAATTTTCATGGTGCTTGGCATTGTTTTTTCATTAGAAATTTTGCAAAAAGAATTCCTTTTTGCTGTCTATAAGCAATTTATTTGGATGCAAAAGATAAAAATCTGACCAAATTTATTGGGTTGTGTATTGTGTTCCGTACAAGCTCAAATTAATTACCGTTGAGCCTATTATGATATATTAATCACACGATTTGCGCAAAGTAAGTCCAGACATATTTATTGCTTAGCCTCATCTACACACCTTGTGAAACACAAGTATTATAACCATACCCGGTCATCCTCTGCAATCTCGATTTGATTTACATCGATCAATAAGTTCTCATTTATATAAAGAAAATCATGAGTATCATTAGCCCTTTTTGGAATTTTGATAAGCATCCATTAATTTGAAATGCAAGTGTGAAGCATATTCAATTAGATATTGTCAGAGCAAAAAAAATTAGAAATTGATAATTCAAACAATTCAGTAAATTGTCGTTTAAGATAATTGGATATGAAAATTTCGACTGAATTACCGGCCTTAAGGTGAAAAAAATCTGAACCCATTTCAAGAGCCCACCAAAACCTTGAATACATTGAAGTTCCAACTTCCAATCTAATAAAGACATACATGAAGATTCAACAGCAAAGGTGGCCTGGGACTTTTTATGATGCAGGAGCAGCTTTCTGTTTCTCGCTCCAAGGGCTCGAGAGTAACTTGCTCAAGAGGCTTGAACTGCTCTGCCTGCAGCTTCTTCACTTCCTGGGAAAATACTATCTCGGCTGGAACAGTAGAATCGATACAGTTTGCCTGCAAAAACAAGCACAACCAGAAGGTATTGATTTCCCGTCTCTTCTCATTGAAGTAACATTTCCAGTGTTTCCTTTTTCCCAAGTGGATTGGTCTTTACCTTCCCTCAAATATGATGAGATCATTTCTGATGTCACAGCTTATCTCCTACGCTTGTAAAAACTTGTGCCAGCTGCTTGTCTTAATTTATGAGGGCTTATAAAGTGGAAAAGAAAAATAAGTTTGACCAGCAGTCCTCTAATGCAACAAGCTACATCTCAAAAAAAGGAATAAAGAAAAACCAAGTGCGCATCTGTCCACGCATAGAGAAGTTCGCGTGAATAGATTTAGGATTAGACGGGTCAAATTAAAAATTTTGGAATGGAATTAGTATCTGAATTAATTAAATAATTTCCCTCTTCTTTATCCACTGCGCAAAATAAAATGGGCAGAGAGGTCCGGGGCCGAACGAGGAGAAGCGCAAGTAGAACATCGATGAACAACAGATTAATATTCAATTAAAAATAGAAGAAAAAACAGAAGAATTTAATGGATATTGGGCAAGCATGGAATCAGGTCGGGTGGTGGTGGCGGTGGTGGTCCTAAGGAAGACGGAAAGAAATTGAAACCCGACACCATCCTGCGTCTCTACGTCAGCTCTCACCCACGTTACCCGAGCCTAGCACCATGTCCGATGATCAGAAATCACCTATTTTTGTGATTCCTCCTTCTCTAAGGTCCATTCTGACAATTTCACAGTTCAGATCATATTTTTATAAGTGATTCAATGCCCGTCGGCCTTTCGAGGTATGATTCACAGAGGCTCCGCACGCGTCTCAGCCTCAACGCGCACCGTCGGGGCGCAATGGAACTCCGGCTCTCAAAGTCTCTCCTCGTCTTCGAGGCTGCATCTCTGCAGATCACGGCCCCGGGACTTTCCTGAGCCCCGATCCCAGCGCAAAGCCGGGCTATGACCCATTCACTACATCCAGTGGGTGTGTTAACAACGTGAACTAGAGTACTTGTAGAGTATTTGGTGTCTTCTTTGCTGGGACGAGAATTCAAAAACCCATACTAACCAATCGGAGGCTGAGTAGGGATACAGAACTTGAGTACGGGGAATCATCGTTGATATGAAGAAAGGGAAAGAAGATATTAGTGTTGGCTGGGGCTGATGATGACAAGAACAATAGCCGATGATGATGATGGAGGCGGCATTCAATCATTAAGAGCTTTAAATTGAATAATGAAAAACCTGAATTCTTACGAGCAAAGTATTCTGATAAGATTTCATAGCAAAAAAGGCTACTCTTCTGGCTATATTGATATTATCTGTATGTATGTAACTACCCCCTCCTGCATAACATGATACTAATAATAAGGAAGAGATTGATATTGAATAAATATTGTGAAAAAGACAAAAAGAAAGTAATGGAAACGGTAAAGATGGTATCAGAACTTCCCGCACGCAGTGGTCCTAAGAAGAAGAGAAAAAATCAAACTTTGATATCGCCTAGTGTCTTTACAACATTACCCCACATTACTTGAGCTACACCATTAAATCAAAAAAGGAATCAATGCTCAGGAGATCGTGTACCTTCTTCACATGTAGATCATTGAAGCGTTTAAGCATATATTGTTGAGAGTTTATCACTTTCTTGAATAGAGAAATTAGGATATTATTTTATTTTATATATAATGAGTTCAAAGTGAAAGGGAGACTTGCGAGGTATGATGTAGATCACGATTGTGAAAAGATGGGAATGGGGCCTTTTAACTTGTCTAGCTCTTGATTCAGTTGAGAGTCTTGGTGGAGAATGTATGAATGTTGCTCTTTCTAGTTCAGCAATTTGGTGATTGAAAGCGTAGATTATCAAATTGGAGAAGGTGGAAAGTTGTCTTGAATCAATATCCACTATCTGGGAAAAAAAGAAATGAACAAATTGAAAATCCAAACCAACCAACATGGCTCGGATTCAATGTAAGTAGGTCTTGAGTTGGGTCCCATGTTTTCTCTTCAGTATATTATGATTATTCTTAATTCCGAGGATGCTTGGCCATGTCGCTCGTTCCAAGCCTTCTTTCGAGACAAAGGTCTTCGTTGCTCTGTCGAAGCTTTGTGAAGGGGCGTGCTCCGTGCTCCACACTCATGGGGACCCCATCTCCTAAAGCATCAACTGTTCAACAATTTGATAATGGAAATCACGAACCATCTCTCAATTCTGATGATGGCTAGGACTCGCATTGGGCATACCTATAAGGCAGACGCATTAGGATGGTTGGTTACCCCTCCATCAATGAGTGCAACCTCGCCAACAAGGAGCTAAACAAGCATGCGCTCGAAACTCCTGAGTTTGTTGTTGTCAAGACCTCACTGTTGTAATTAGGATTCGGGGGGAGAAGTCAAGCTCCGCGGTACTGGTAAGGCCATGAAAAATATGAGGTTAGTATTGCATGATACTAGTATTATGATATTCGTAAAATTTTGTGGAATCTATGCCAATTATTCTAAAAGAAAGAAAAATATGTACAATATAGATTATGTCCTTTGAGTTTTACAATTTGCGTGATTTGAATTTTTGCATTTATTTTGCAAAATCAAGTCTTTTAGTTTTCTGAATAAGTTTTGTGGTATGCAGTTAAATCCTAATTTTTTTAATTATTTAATCAAGTGTCTGTCTTTGATATACCCACTATAATGAATACTTTTTGTTTTTCCTTTTCTTTTTTGCGTATTAATTAATTGACAATTTACTTAAAAAATGATTTGATTGTACAAATTGAGAAAGTTAGAGGAATTAATTGTTAGATGACTTAAGATTGGATCAAACTGCATGAATTAGAGTCTATATGGTAACGTTCTAATTTTTTTTGTTCTTTTGTTCCCCGAAATTAGAAAAAAATCATAAATCCATTTGGTAAGGTCAGTTAATTAAGTAGTTAGGGAATAGATTTAGAATGGAAACGAGAAGTAGAAAAAAAGATAACTTTTTTTCCCAAAAACAATTTTTAGAAATAAGTCATTTTTTTTTTCTTTTCTTCTTCGTTGTGTTCTAATCGGTTGGTGGAGACTTCCTGCCCACCGCCGCTGGTTGCTGCCACCTCCAGCTAGAGGAGGAGAAAGAAGAGAAAAAATGAAGAAAAGAAAAAAAGAAAACTCTAAAAAATTATTAAAAAATTAAAAGAATTTTTACAATATGAAAAAAAAAATTGTGAGTCGTACTAAATGTATTCATATTCTTTTTTTATTCAGGGAATAATAATTTTATGTGGTTAAAAAATAATAATAATAATAATAATAATTTACTTAAGTGGGGTGCCGTGGGAGGTGGGCCCCCGCACTAGTGCCCCCGGGTTTACGTGGCCGGCTGCCGGCCGGCTGTACGGCGGTTCCCGAGTTATCAAAAAATAATAAAAATAAAAATAAAAATAATTTTATGTGGTTACCAAACGCATTATTTAACTCGGAAATTGTTTCGGGGAATAGAAATAGAAAAACTATTTTTGAAAAGAAATTATTTTTAAAATAGAAATGTTACTAAAATTTGAAAGGGATCGAGAAGTTTCTACACAATTTAAGGAAGAAATGAAAAGAAAGAAACCCAATCCGAACATGAATACGATGATGAGAACAAACAATCCAGGGAAATAAATAAAAAGAAAGAGAACTTGAGTGTGCAGAATTCATGGTGAAAAAGGAGGAAGAAGAGAGCGTGTCGGTTGGGGCTGATGATGACAAGTACAAACTCGATGACGACGACGGTGGACTTCAATCATTAGAGCTTTAAATTAAATAATGAAAATTCTGAGTACTTACGAGCAAAGTATTCCACGGTCAGCATGGAGGTTGCTTACATACATACATACATACATGAAGGAAGTCCAATTAATTTTAAATTTATTATACAAATATTGATTCGACCCTACATTTTTTTTAATTTCTCTAATTTAATTATAAATATTTATGCAAAGTTTTTTTTCTTAATAATACCACATGAGATAACTAATTTTGACGAGTTGGCATGTCTCCGGACTACGCTTTTTCTTAACCTGCACTTGTCACAATTTAAGAATTCTACTATTTCTCTTTAATTTAACTTGTATTCTGAGTAAAAAGGTTTAAGATAGCAAAAGAAGGCAAGGAAGAGTTACAATGATACAGAATTTAAACTAACCGACGGGACCTAATCAACATTCCAATCAAGCCTTGAATTCTAGTGGATGGATGACTATTTATCTTAGAAAGTGCAGCACTTTTTATGTAATGCTATGGCACAGAAGTGCGGCTAATTGTCATGCAGATATTTATCACAAGTTAACCACAACACAAAACAATCCAAAATCTTGTCTTACATTCATGGGCGAAATTGAAGCGGATAAACTCGAGAAGTTATTTGAATTTCTCCTGACAGACTTCCATAATTAGGTGTCCCACAGCTTTAACTCCCTTGGTATGCCAACCTTGCCCCCCTTAGCTGTATCTTATAAAAATATTTCTTTCCCACGAGCTGTGTGCAAATCTCAATTGCCATTTCCCTAAAAGGGCTTTGATTAAACGATGTTAAATTTCTTACTTCCACACCTTAATCATCAAAACATCCGCATATATGACCCTAATGGAAAGCAAACTTGATAAGTCTTCGTAGTCCAATCCCTCCCTAATAAGAATTGATTTTAGAGTTTTCCATTAGAGAGAAATGACATGATTTTATGAAAGAGTTACGGAATTTTGCTAATCCGTGACGGATAGGTTTTGGGTCTCCCCTTTTTGGTTCTGTTCCAAGAGCAAGCATATCTAGGAGCCTGTTTTTGATAAGTGATTGTCTGGTTGGAAAGTTCTTCCCTCTCCAAAGCAGGGAGAATTGGTCTTTGTGAAAGTAATATTCCCAATCCTCCTATTTGTTTCATTTCTTCTTGTCTAATCCCTTGCTCGGTGGCTAAAAGGTTGGATGCCATTCAGAATGAATTTTCATGTGTTTATATTAAGGAGGCTTACAAGTTCAATTTGGTGAGTCGGAAAGCAGTCAAATGACCTTTCTGAAATGGCATTTTAGCAATCAAGTCCTTATTAATCAGCAGGGCTCTTCTCGGCAAATTGCATTGACAATTCAGTGTTGCAAATGAACATCTTCGGAGAAAAGTAGTAGTTACAAAATTTGGCCTTGAAAAGGCAGGTTGGATCACTGAGGATAGGGGAGCTTTACACAAACTAATGTACGTAGAAAGATTAGAGAATGTTGAAGCGAGTTTCTTCTTATGGAAATAGGACACAGTTAGTTACTGACGTTTGGTGTGGGGACACAACTTTGAAAGATCAGTTCCTAGATGTCTTCGACATCACCAGGAACATGGAGGCTTTGGTACCAGATCGTTATCGTTTAAAGGATGATATGGTCATTATTGATTTTTTTAGGTAAGCCCAAGATTGGGTATTTGAAATTGGGCCTTATATATATATATATATATATATATATATATATATGCCCAAGATTGGGTATTTGAATTGGGCCTCATATATATATATAGGGGGGGTTTTCGCGGTAGATTGGATTTTCTTTGAAAAGCGATTTGGAAAGTGAAAATCCCAAAAAGAGTTACTTTTTTTGCTTGGGAAGATAACCTACAACAAAAAGGCAAAGTATTGGTTAATTGGTCTTTCATCTGCAAAAAGGATGCAGAGACCATTCAGCATCTCTTCCTTCGTTGTTCTTGGATGAGACGGGTTTTGACAGCTTCCTCTGCTTGCATCGGGTTACCTTGGGTTATTGGAGGTTCTATTGAGCAAAAAATTTGGGCTTAGCAGGGCATTCACTTACAGCACAATAAGAAAAGACAGATTACCTCAACTCCTCTTTCTACTTTTCAGTTGATTAGGGAGGAGCGGACCAAGAGAGCTTTTGATGGAAAGGAATCTCCCATCTCTGTTTTATCTTTTGAAAATTGGCTTAACATTTCACACTTTTGGCATAGTGGAAACTTGCTTAGGATGTAAATGTCTTGGTCAATATAGTTGATGATTTGTCTTGTTATGGAACTCTTGTTAAGTTCCTTCAAAGGATGGATCTATAAGAATTCACCTATCCCAATAACCAAAAAACCTGACTTAAATTGGAGAACTGCTTTTATATGTGTCTTTAGTGATTTGAACTCTTTTCTATACGAGTTGCGCCCAGTTGTTACCCTATAGTCCATCCTTTTACCTATTGAAAAGAAAAAAATGAAAAAGTGTGAGGTCTTGGTTTCTTTTGTAAGAGCATGTACGCAATCCTAATATTAAAAGCTGCTTAAAAACTGAGGATTGTATTCCCAAAATCAAGTCCTTATGATCAAAAGCTTGAAAATTCCTGATTCCTTTTATACGCGTGATTTTTTTTTCTTATGTCTAAACTAAAGAGAGAGTAGGGTGCCCTATGTTTAATTAGATTCTCATGGAAACTCTTCTTTATTTTGTTCTGAACTAGGGTTTTATCAGATCAAGTATTTTATTTTTCTCGAACTTATATTGTCCTCATTTCAATGCATAATATATTAAGGTCTCTGCTGGAAGGAAATTTGAGGAAGGAAAGCAAAATGCTGCAAAGGAAGAACAACCTGGAAAGATCTCAAAAAAGAGGCCGAAGACACCATCAATATTGAGATCTGTTAGTTCAGTGCTTAGACATATTTCTTCTAAATTTCTTTTGTTCAATTTCAAAGTGAATGATCCACATATTATAATTATAATATGCATATGTAATGACCTTTATGCTCCTGCCTTGAGACAATTACGTCCGATTGCAAAGTAAGACTTCTCTGCTTTTTATTAAATTGTTGTCCACTTATCTTAGAGGACATTGTAATGATTTGCATCCTCTAGGAACCACATTAGTCGAGTGCGTTTACTTATAAAAGAATAGAAAATAAATCATCATTAGTTTCCATTTCTCAAAGTTTGAGTTGTCTAGCTTGTATTAGTAGCCTAAAATATCAACAACACTCTTGTTATCTGGAGCCAAATATTCCTTTGAGCATCAATGAACATGTGAATGTAATGCAAGTTCAATGATATAGTATGCTATATACTTGATAAGGAACTTTTTTCATGATTTCAACCTATTTTATCTCACATTTTGTGATGCTAAAGTTTGTGAAGAAGGAAATTGTCATCAACATTCTTTTTGTGAATAGGTTTGAATAAGCGTCCACCTAGGTATCCTTAAAGTGGTTGACCGTGTGTTTATGTCCACCTTATAGATCAAGACATTTAGCTTCTTAACATTCTGTTAAATTGAGCATATGCAGCCTTAATGCTGACCAACACAACATACCGAACTTGGATACTCTTTTTCCATTGCATCCATCACACTTCTATGTCAATTGTAACATCTCGATCAATACATTATCATTTGCCAAAATGAAGAGAAGGTATCTAATTTGCTTGTTGTTGCTGTTTCTTGATCATCGGTTTGTGTTGAAGCTTTGTTGCTACCCTTTTCCTCCCAAATATACAATCCAGTTCTTCTTCATGCTATATAGATGAAATTTCATCTTTTAGTATGTCCCGTACTTTGAGCTTTGGAGTTACTCCCTCAATTCTATCAAAGCCATGTCATTTGCAGAAAACATAAACTTAGGGACACCAATTCAACAATGCTGACTTAGCTCATTTGTTGTTCCTCTTGTAATTTTTGGTTTCTACTTTTGTTTTCTTTTCCTTTAAAAGCATGCCTCGGTTCTATAGGTGGATTGTCCCCCACTTGAAATTGAAGACAAAAGACGCTCATTTTGCACCATCCCCTAGACTTGACTAAGTTCAACAAAGACAGTAATACTTCAAACTGCTTTCAAAGCGACCTAGCTGCGCTGCAGTTCACTTGACAACTGACAATGGTATCTCCTGCAAACTCCTACTAGATGCCATGAACTGTTGAGGAATATTATGTCTATGGTGTTAGTGGCTATAGAGGCATATCTTGTAGATAATCACGTAGCGTATATTATTAACAAAAATGGGGTGCTCTGAGATATCCCTAACCATTGAGTCTCATTTTTTTTTCTTGTTGTTTTATGTTTCACATGAACAAATTGTTCTTCCTGCCCATCTTGTATTTGGCTACCAATCTAGCTCCAAATTTATGTTCTCCATGTACTGAAGGCCTTATGTGATATGGTCAAATTGCGTCTTTTCATATCAAAACTAAGTTTAAACCAGCATATAAGAGGAAGACTTTTTCCCCTATCTTATTAGAATGTAATTACATCAGTAGAAAAACGAAGCTATAATAATGAGAATTTTGATTTAAAAGATGGGTGATTTCTTTTATGGGGTAATGTTGATTGACTAAGTAAGTGAGTTATTGGCTGGTAGGCAACTGGGCATTTTGCTTTAGCATACAATAAATAGCTTGCTAAGCACAGAATCAACAGCTAGTAAATTGATCTTGCTTTTAAGCAAGACCGTTTTGATAACTCAATCCCTTCCATCAATAAGACTCACATCAAGCAGAGGAAATTTGTTTGAAGATCCGTGAAACTAGTAGAATGCCATTTTTGTACCCTAATATGAGTAGAAGCACAGGTAGACAGGTGGAACAATAAAATAAAGCTAAGATACTTCATGCTTCTATTTTTACCTCCCACCTTTATTATTCCTCTTGGTTTTGGAACTAAAATAAGAAGAAGCTCCAATCAATTAACATTGCTCCATCAAATTTAACCTCTATGACCTATTTTATTCAGTCAAGAATTAAGAAGTCTCAACAAAACAATTAATAGTAGAAAACCATTTAATCGCATCAAAATTACTCTTCAGTTATTTTTGGTTTCATCTCCTAAACGTGATTTCCGTTTCCAAACAAATTACAATCAATTACTTTTTTGAAACTAATGAGTGAGAGCCAATCTTTTTGACCACTTTTCATCCTCTATATTTAAAAATATTACTTTGCACATCATAACAAAATCCCACATCTCTTCTAGAAAACACCAACCCAATAAATATGTTAGTCCTCAATGAGCCCCCAACCCACAAAGTGATTTACGTTTCTAAACAAATTAGTCAATTACTCTTTTGAAACTGATGAGTGAGAGTCAATCTTTTTTACCACTTTCCATCCTCTATATTTTAAAAATATTACTTTGCACATCATGACAAAATCCCACATCCCTTCTAGAAAACACCAACCCAATAAATGTGCTAGCCCTCAATGAGCCCCCAACCTACAAAGTGATTTACGTTTCTAAATAAATTACTGTCAATTACTCTTTTGAAACTGATGAGTGAGAGCCAGTCTTTTTTATCACTTTTCATCCTCTATATTTTAAAAATATTAATTTGCAAATCATGACAAAATCCCACATCCCTTCCAGAAAACACCAACCCAATAAATGTGCTAGTCCTCAGTGAGCTCCCAACCCAAAGTGATTTACGTTTCTAAACAAATTACAGTCAATTACTCTCAGATGAGTGAGAATCAATCTTTTTGACCACTTTTCATCCTCTATATTTTAAAAGTATTACTTTGCACATCATGATAAAATCCCTCATCCCTTCTAGAAAACACCAATCCAATAAATGTGCTAGCCCTCAGTGAGCTCCCAACCCACAAAGTGATTTACATTTCCAAACAAATTACAGTCAATTACTCTTAGATGAGTGAGAACCAATCTTTTTGTATACTTTTCATCATCTATATTTTAAAAATATTACTTTACACATCATGACAACATCTCACATCCCTTCCAAAAAAAACTGACCCAATAAATGTGTTAGCCCTCAATGAGCCCCCAACCCACAAAGTTTTAGTCCTCTCCACCAGCTACCACCCGGTAACCTCTAGACAATGCCAATGGTTATCGAGTTCTGTCACCACTCTCACCGCTGCCCTTGACCACGCCTCCCACTCCAATATCTGATTTTTTGCTTTATGTGCTCTTTCTTTTTCTCCAATTCTCTCCCTTTCTTGCAGCCCAACGCGGACGTTGAGCTAGTTGACTACTGTGACATGCCAATTGGCATCCCCAATGAAAAATTGGGAGGCAAGGTGATAATTTAGAAAAAAGTGTGTTTATCGGTAATAGCAGCAAAACAAACAGTTGTTTTTGATCATTTCCAACAAAAATGTGTAGTACCGCTTGCTAATTGGATGCAGAATAAGTATTAGATAAATCAAGATTACTCCCTTTTTATCGCAAAATTATTAATTCCAATGTGGACAGATTCTGCATCACCTATGAGAGGAACAAAGTATATAACATGTGTAGCATTGCGCTACATTTAGTACAATGAAATGAAGTGGAATAAAATAGGCACTACAATTTGTGTGTTTGTTTGTTGTGAAGGAACGAAGAGGGGAGACTTTGATGATATCTTGTCCAATGTTTGGAAAATTTCCAATCAATTCCTATCTACCCAGTGTAGAAAACATAAACGGACAGATTGGAAAGATAGCATTTGTGATCTTTGAAGGTACCTTTTGAGACAGAACTTTTCACTTTTAAAGCCCATGTTCTCATTTAAAGACTATCTTGAAAATCTCAGAGTTTCTTGTCTAATGCTTTTGTTTTCGAATGAAATTGCAAAATAGAAAACATAATAGTCACCTGTAGCCTAGGTGTGCTTGTCCTCTCCTGAGTGCATGAGAAAGAAAGGTTCTATCAAGAGCTGTGATTGAGTCGATTCATCGTAAATTAGGTTGATAAAAGTATTTGCTAAAAAGTGGCCGTGAGTTCCCCACGCGGAGTCGAGATCGGTTGACTTGATAGTCAATGAGTTTATTTTTTAGTTGAAAACAACTGCTTGTTGGGTCCAGAAAAAGTGAGTCGCTTTATAAATGGGGAAAGCAAAAGGGTCAAATTCGTGGCGTGTAGGGGGTGGAAATGAGAGTCGATTTCTCATCAAATATTTGAACTTTTAGATTATCTAATCAAATTATTGAATTTGCGTGATTAGTTGGAGTTGACGTATTCATTAGAACGGTAGGATTTTTGACGTGCAGTGTGGAATCCTCTTGATGTTCAAGGTATTTTAATTTTTTGTCATGATATTTTATGTACATATAGTGCATTTCCAGAGTGATGACTATTTAATTCTGTTTTTGTGGATAGTAGAATACGGGTTGATTTTAGTGGATGACTTCATAATTTATTAATTGCTTTACTCATGTGCTTATTTTTCTTTATGTTTTGTTTACATTTATCAAATCCCTATTTTGCTCAAGCATTTTTGGTATTTAACTAAAACTTCTGTGATTTTTTTCAGTTTTGTTATTACATAACCTACTAATCGGCAATGGGGTCAAAACACCCAAAATGGGTGTTGACTAATCTTCCGATTGTTTTGTGTTATAAACTACACTTAGGAGAAGAAGAGCCTTGATCTATGACAAGAATCCTACCTTCAGAGAATGGGGAATGTCTATATGTTTTGTGTGGAGAAATATGCGCACTTTGGATATGTTTGCATGTATGGCCCTATTCTTGATTTCTTCGAGACATAAATGTCAGTTAAAGATTAATGGATCATCTTCTTTGTAAATTATCACCCAAATTGGTATAGAAGATCATTTTTGTCCACAAACATACTGGGATTATAGGGACCCACATATTGCGCCATTTGCAAATTGTTATTTTACCTTGAAACGCTAACATATTCATGTCTATAAATTCCTATTTATTAATCAATTGACTGCACTAAAACTTTATCCAAACTACACCATTCTCAAAATGGATCGGGACAGGTGAGATCATTACATAAAGGGGTATAATGAGATTTTTTACCTTATACTACAACTTTGCCGTGATATATGGAGCGGGATGACTCATGAACTTGGCGTGCACGGCTGAGATTTGACTTACAAAGACCTCCTCAACAAATATATTCTCCATCGGAGCATGTATGTTTAAATTACAACAAAACTTGTTTATGCTTCCGAAAATTCCTTCTCTTCAATTTTCTTAGATTCTTCAGGTATCAATTAAGATTTCACCTCTAGCATTATGAAGCCTCTCAACTTGTATTTTCTTGAGTTCTCATCATCATGTCGTCTATTTTTCACTTGCATAGTGCTTTTGCTATGCATTAGCCAAGTCCTTCTAGCTAACAATATGACCGATGAGCTTGCATTGCTTGCGTTCAAGGCCGCAATAACTATGGACCCTTTTGGGGCACTAAATTCATGGAACCATACGACTAACCACTGTCGATGGCATGGTGTCATGTGCGGTCGCCTACACCGCAGAGTCACAGGACTAGATCTACAATCCTTGAAGCTGTCAGGATCCATCTCCCCTCATATTGGAAATTTGAGCTTCTTGAGAATCTTGATGCTCATCAACAATAGTTTTCATCATGAAATCCCGCAACAAGTCAGACATTTGCACAGTCTACGTGTCTTGCGATTATCCATCAACACATTGGAAGGCGAAATCCCGAGAAACTTGTCGAGTTGCGCTCACCTTACACGGCTCGGCCTTGCTGACAACCGGCTGATTGGAGAAATTCCCATTGAGTTCGGTTCTTTAGTGAAGCTTCAAATTCTTGCCTTATCTGACAACTATCTAACAGGAACTATTCCTTCATCTATTGGAAACATGTCATCATTAGATTGTCTTAGTCTCCCTTATAATGAGGTGGGTGGGAAGATACCCCAAGCTCTAGGAATATTAACCAAACTCAAAAAGCTTCAATTAGGAGAAAATAGGTTTTCAGGCACAATTCCTCCATCTATGTTCAATCTTTCTTCCATAGAGGTGTTCGAAATCGCTAGAAACCAAATAGGAGGGAATCTTCCTGCCAATATAGGCTTTGCTCTTCCAAACATCGAGATGTTCACCATTTCGCTTAATCGATTCACTGGATCGATTCCTCAATCAATGTCTAATGCAACCACTTTAAGGTGGCTACAAGTCAGTGGGAACAAACTCTCGGGGAAAATGCCTCCTTTGGACCACTTAAACATGCTCGAATTTTTGGAAGCCGGTTCTAATTATCTGGGAAGCGGAGGACGCAGTGATTCAAGCTTCTTTTGCTCATTGACTAACGCCACATTTCTAGTGGAGTTGTCAACACAAAACAACATCTTTGGCGGGACGTTGCCCGAGTGCATTGGTAATTTCTCTGATACTCTCTTATATTTGTGGTTGGACAGGAATCTACTGTTTGGCACGATTCCTAAAATAGTTGGAAATCTAGTCAACTTGGAAAGGCTTCTCTTGGACCACAACAGGTTTTCAGGTACGCTCCCCTCCGTTTTGGGAAATCTTCATAACCTAGTGGAAATGAGATTATCGTATAACAAGTTTTCCGGAGCAATTCCTTCTTCATTAGGAAACCTAGTAAACCTAGCACGACTCTATCTCAATCACAATAACTTTCACGGCTACATTCCTTCACGTCTATCGAAGTGCCGAAGTTTGGTGGAACTTGATCTATCTAGTAACAAATTAAATGGAACTATACCTCCAGAGTCCATAGGCCTCTCATCACTATCTATACTTCTGAACTTGTCTCGAAACCATCTCACCGGTGTCCTACCTGAGGAAGTCGGGAAATTGAATCTTTTGGCTCAACTGGATGTCTCTAGAAATATGTTCGATGGTGACATTCCGGCCAATCTTGGTAGTTGTGTTGGATTGGAAGTCCTCAAAATGCAAGAGAATTCTTTTCGAGGCTCCATTCCATCATCTATTGGTATGTTGAGGAATGTCAAGGAGATAGATCTTTCACAAAACGATTTATCTGGTCAGATTCCGGAGTTTTTCGAGGGACTTCACTTCTTGGAGATCCTGAATTTGTCACACAATAACTTTGAAGGCACATTACCGACTAAAGGAATCTTTAATAATGTTACCGCTACTTTTGTCTTTGGAAATGACAAGCTTTGTGCAAGATTGCCCGAATTTCGTCTCCCAAAATGTAGCTCTAGGAACTCAGGCCAAAAACTCATCCTTAAGTGGAAGCTCGCTATCTTGATTTTCTTCGGCGTTCTTGGAATAGCTCTTGTTCTTGCTTTTCTGTACTTTGGTTGGTTGAAGAAGAAGAAAAGAACAGAGCCAACTTCAAATTCCAAAGATGATTCATCATTGAGTCTATCTTATGGAACTCTCCTTAAAGCGACCAACGGGTTTTCTTCAAGTAACTTGATCGGAGTCGGCGGTTTTGGATCTGTTTACAAGGGAGTCCTTGATGAGAATGGAACCCTCATTGCTGTGAAGGTACTTAATTTGATGCTTCATGGTGCTGTGAAGAGCTTCAAAACTGAGTGTGAGGCTTTAAGGAACATCCGACACCGTAATCTTTTGAAAGTCCTAACAGTATGCTCAGGCACTGATTATAGTGGCAATGAGTTTAAGGCCTTGGTTTATGAGTTCATGGTCAATGGCAGCCTAGAAGATTGGCTGCATCCAAGCCCATCACCAGCTAATGTAAATGGGAATGCGCAGAAATTGAGTCTCATTCAGAGGATAAATATTTCAGTTGATGTTGCTTCAGCATTAGATTATCTCCATAACCACCTGCAAAGCCCTGTCATCCATTGTGATTTGAAGCCAAGCAACATCCTGCTAGATGCTGAAATGGTTGGACATGTTGGAGACTTTGGTTTGGCGAAGGTCATGATTGAATCCACCGACGACACTAAAGGGAGTATGAGCTCTACTGGTGTAAGAGGAACTGTCGGCTATGTTGCTCCAGGTAAGTCTCCTCTTCTTTATGCCCTAAAGGCAAACGGACACATCACATTCAATAAAAAAGCAGTAAGTGCTTGCGCGCTATTTCCATCTGCCTCAACTAGTTCTGCTGCTATTATTTATCTTTTATTTGCAATTTGAATGAAGCGCAGAATATGGAATGGAAAGCGTGGCTTCAAGAGAAGGCGATCTTTATAGTTATGGCATTCTGTTGCTTGAGATGTTCACAGGCGTGGGTCCAACAAATGAAATGTTCAGAGAAAATTTTAATCTTCATAAGTTCGTCAAGGAAGCCTTGCCTGAACAACTCCTAGAGATTACTGATCCCCTTCTACTTCAAGAAATGGAGAGCCACAAGGGCATCGGCAGAGGTGATGCGGCTCGCGATTGTCTGGAGATGGTTTATAGAATTGGGGTCGCCTGCTCGGTCCAAGCTCGCAGAGAGCGGATGAACATCACAAAAGTCGAAGCTCAGCTACGTTTTATCAGGGATAAACTTCTTGCAGCTGGTTTCCAAGGATAGGTAATATATAAGATCAATGGCTTTTCTGCATTTTATTTTCCATTCGACGACTAGATCATTGCCATATATGCAACGATAAGCATGCATTCATGTGCCTGCTTGTGTGGATAAACTCAAAAATGCACCCACAATTCCTCGATTTTCCGGTTTTGTGTGAATCAAAAAAGAAGACTGCCAACTGAATTACATGCATCTCAGTACAGAAATAGAGAATTAATCCTGTAGAATCATTTTTAGAACTCTAAGGGCAGCATAAGGAAATTCTCGTGATCAAGGCGAATGAGAGGCTAATCATAGACCCCATCCCTTAAATATATTCGGCATATGCATTTGCAATCTCACCAGATTGCGATGGCTTTAGGACATTTATGCAGCTTTATTAGCAGTATGCTTTTAATAGACAAAATATCAACTTTGCTGAACGAATGAATGAATCTACATGTCTCTTCCAGGTTATATGAACTCGGGAGTGCTTGGCGTCGGTTTCTGCAATTTCAGTATTTTTTTTTTCCTTCTTCCATGCTTAGCCCTAGAAAAGTGGGGTGCATGCTATGTTAGTATAGTAGCTCCAGGGAACGACGACGGTTCTCCGATCCTGGCCACGGCTCAAAATGAGGACTCAATCTTGTCTGTCATTCAATAAAACTCAATTTTCAGCCCCATCGTTGCAAGAACTGCAAGTGGCTTTTTAAATTGACGACAGCTCGATGCATTCCTTCTTCTGTGAACCTTTTCATGTACAATGCATCCAGGGGCAGAGCAAGAATTTGAGAAGCAAATCACATAATCCTATCCGACTCCCGAAATTGTATTTGTATTGTCACTATGAACAATTTATCCATGCAGACCAACTACTTTATTACATGTAATATAAGTTCCAATTATTCTTGTGAACACGAAAGCAGAGTGAGCTCTTATGTGAGCTGTGAAGTGCCTCAATTGAGAGTGTTACAACTCTCTAGGCCGATGGTGTGGCAATAATTTGGAGCAATTTAGTTGGCCCCCTTACCAACTAGAAATTGTTGACATATGTTTTCAATCACATATGTAATCACGGCATTTTGAGGATACAATTAGATTGCCTATACAAGGAGGGATAGGAAGGAGCTATCTCCTAGGTACCAAGCGCTCGTTACAATTTTTGGTAATTATTTTGTTATATTATGAAATATCTAGTTGAATTTCCAGCTCATCCAGTTCAATTTGTGTATCTTTTGATCATGAACATGCATAAAATTGAGTATTTCACTAAAAGAATTTTCATGGTGCTTGGCATTGTCTTTTCATTAGAAATTTTGCAAAAAGAATTCCTTTTTGCCGTCTATAAGCAATTTATTTGGATGCAAAAGATAAAAATCTAAGAAAGTTTATTGGGTTGTGTATTGTATTCTGTTCCATACAAGCTCAAATTAATTATCGTTGAGTCTATTATGATATATTTGATAGGGCTAGTAAGAACACTTAGAGGGGGGTGAATAGGTGTTTAAAAAGTTTTTGCAAAACTTAGTAACTCAATTCGTCTTTCAAGAATAACAGACTGTAAATGTAACAGACTATAAATAGTTCAAATGTGATGACGAAATAAAGTAAAGAGTTTAGGGAAAGAGAATTGAGACACAAGGTTTATAGTGGTTCGGCTTAGATCAAGCCTACGTCCACTCTCCTGCACTGACAGCCCACTAGCTAGATTTCACTAAGAACCAAAAGAGATTTTACAGTCTCATGTCCTTGATTCCACAGTGTAGAAACTTTGCTACACTTCCTCAAGGTCTCACAAGTATTTAGTCTCTCCTTCAGGTACAATATAAGCTCAGTGGTTGAAACAGCAAAGAACTAGGAGATTCAAACTTTGGAATTTTTCTCTCGTACACACACTCAAATAACTTAAGCGTCTTCCTTATATACTCCTCCATGCTATTATAACCGTTGACACCTTCCAAAGGAGTTTCTTCCAATCTACCCGTTGGACAGAATCAATTAAGAGAGATCTCGAGTCATTTAAGGAATGTGAAGATAGCCCACCAATTCTGCTCGCCCATACAATCAGGATCTAGGTTTCCATAAATAGAACCTTCCAAGTATACTTCGCCAATCAACAGATCTAATTATCCGAATTGATTTCAATAGGAATAATTAATCACGAGATGCTATCTCCAACCATGAGATCTTCTTTAACTGTACGAACCAAATCCTTAAAGATATACTTGCATCTTGATAAGTCTTCTTTAACGGATAAATCTTTTCTTCATTGGTCTAGAGGCTATCAGTGAGAGTAGACTTTAAATCTTGAGTCTGGAAGTCTTCAGACTTTGACACAAAGTCTGCAAGTCTTCAGACTAGACTGATGGAAATGTTTTGTCAGCTTCAAAACAGATAAGAAAGTTTTCTCCAACAATATTAATCACACGATTTGCACAAAATAAGTCCGGACATGTTTCTTGTTTAGCCTCATCTACACACCTTGTGAAACACAAGTATTACAACCATAGCCAATCATCCTCTGCAATCTCGATTTGATTTACACTGATAAATAAGTTCTCATTTATATATAGAAAATCATGAGTATCATTAGCCCTTTTTGGAAAATTTTGATAAGTATCCATTAATTTGAAATGCAAGTGCGAAGTCTATTCAATTAGATGTTATCAGAGCAAAAAGATTAGAAATTGATAATTCAAACAATGCAGTAAATTGTCGTTTCAGATAATTGGACATGAAAAATTTCGACTGAATTACCAGCCTTAAGGTGAAAAAAATCTGAACCCATTTCAGAATATTGGTCCATTACAAGAGCCCACCAAAACCTTGAATATATTGAATTTCCAACTTCCAATCTAATAAAGACATACATGAAGATTGAACAGCAAAGGTGGCTTGGGACTTTTAATGATGCAGGAGCAGCTTTCTGTTTCTTTGGCATGCTATAGCCACCGAAAATACATGCATGGTCTCGCTCAAAGGGCTCGAGAGTAACTTGCTCAAAAGGCTTGAACTGCTCTGCCTGCAGCTTCTTCACTTCCTGGGAAAATACTATCTCGGCTGGAACAGTAGAATCGATACAGTTTGCCTGCAAAAACAAGCACAACCAGAAGGTATTGATTTCCCGTCTCTTCTCATTGAAGTAACATTTCCAGTGTTGCCTTTTTCCCAAGTGGATTGGTCTTACCCTCCCTCAAATATGATGCGATCATTTCTGATGTCACAGCTTATCTCCTGCGCTTGTAAAAACTTGCGCCAGCTGCTTGTCTTAATTTATGAGGACTTATAAAGTGGAAAAGAAAAATAAGTGTGACCAGCAGTCCTCTAATGCAACCAGCTACATCTCAAAAAAAGGAATAAAGAAAAACCAAGTGCGCAGCTGTCCACACAGAGAGAAGTTAGCGTGAAAAGATTTAGAATTAGACAGGTCAAATTGAAAATTTTGAAATGGAATTAGTATCCGAATTAATTAAATAATTTCCCTCTTCTTTATCCACTGCACAAAATAAAATGGGCAGAGAGGTCCGGGGGCCGAACGAGAAGAATCGCAATTAGAACATCGATGAACAACAGATTAATATTCAATTAAAAATAGCAGAAAAGACGGGAGAATTTAATGGATATTGGGCAAGCATGGAATCAAGTCGGGTGGTGGTGGCGGTGGTGGTCCTAAGGAAGACGGAAAGAAATCGAAACCCGACACCATCCTGCGTCTCTACGCCAGCTCTCCCCCACGTTACCCGAGCGTAGCACCATGTCCGATGATCAGAAATCACCTATTTTTGTGTTCCTCCTTCTCTAAGGTCCATTCTGACAATTTCACAGTTCAGATTATATTTTTATAAGTGATTCAATGCCCGTCGGCCTTTCGAGGTACGATTCACGGAGGCTCCGCGTGCGTCTCAGCCTCAACGAGCACCGTCGGGGCGCAATGGAACTCCGGCTCTCAAAGTCTCTCCTCGTCTTCGAGGCTGCATCTCTGCAGATCACGGCCCGGGGACTTTCCTGAGCCCCGATCCCAGCGCAAAGCTGGGCTATGACCCTTTCACTACATCCAGTGGGTGTGTTAACAACGTGAACTAGAGTACTTGTAGAGTATTTGGTGTCTTCTTTGCTGGGACGAGAATTCAGAAACCCATACTAACCAATCGGAGGTTGAATAGGGATACAGAACTTGAGTACGGGGAATCATCGTTGACATAAAGAAAGGGAAAGAAGATATTAGTGTTGGTTTGGGCTGATGATGACAAGAACAATAGCCGATGATGGTCATGGAGGCAGCATTTAATCATTAAGAGCTTTAATTGAATAACGAAAATTCTTAATTCTTACGAGCAAAGTATTCTGAAAAGAGTCCATGTCAAAAAAGGCTACTCTTCTGGCTATATTGATATTATCTGTATGTATGTAACTACCATCTCCTGCATAACATGATAATAATAATAAGGAAGAGATTGATATTGAATAAATATTGTGAAAAAGACAAAAAGAAAGTAATGGAAATGGTAAAGATAGTAGCAGAACTTCCCGCACGCGGTGGTTAAAAGAAGAAGAGAAAAAATCAAACTTTGATATCACCTAGTGTCATTATAACATTACCCCACATTGCTTGAGCTCCACCATTAAATCAAAAAAGGAATCAACGCTCAGGAGATCGTGTACCCTCTTCACATGTAGATCATTGAAGCGTTTAAGCATATATAACATTGTCGAGAGCTTCTGACTTTCTTGAATAGAGAAATTAGGATATTTTGTATTTTATATTTAATGAGTTCAAAGTCAGAGGGAGACTTGCGAGGTATGATGTAGATCACAATTGTGAAAGATAGGAATGGGGCCTTTTAACTTGTCTAGCTCTTGATCCAATTGAGAGTCTTGGTGGAGAATGTATGAATGTTGCTCTTTCTAGTTCAGCAATTTGGTGATTGAAGGCGTAGATTATCAAATTGGAAAAGCTGGAAAGTTGTTTTGAATCAATATCCACTATTTGGGATAAAAAGAAATGAACAAATTGAAAATCCAAACCAACCAACATGGCTCGAATTCAATGTAAGTGGGTCTTGAGTTGGGTCACATGTTTTCTCTTCAGTATATTATTATTATTTTTAATTCCAAGAATGCTTGGCCTTGTCGCTTGTTCCAAGCCTTCTTTCGAGACAAAGGTCTTAGTTGCATGGTCGAAGCTTTGTGAAGGGGCGTGCGCCGTGCTCCACACTCTTGGGGACCCCATCTCCTAAAGCATCAACTGTTCAACAATTTGATAACGGAAATCACGAACCATCTCTCAATCTAGGACTCGCATTGGGCATACCTATAAGGCAGACGCATTAGGATGGTTGGTTACCCCTCCATCAATGAGTGCGACCTCGCCAACAAGGAGCAAAACAAGCATGCGCTCGAAACTCTTGTTTGTGTTGTTGTCAAAACCTCGCTGTTGTAATTAGGATTTGGGGGAAGAAGTTGAGCTCCGCGGTACCGGTAAGGCCATGAAAAATATGAGGTGAATATTGCATGATACTAGTATTATGATATTCGTAAAATTTGGTGGAATCTATGCCAATTATTCTAAAAGAAAGAAAAATATGTACAATATAGATTATGTCCTTTGAGTTTTAGAATTTGTGTGATTTGAATTTTTGCATTTATTTTGCAAAATCAAGTCTTTTAGTTTTCTGAATAAGTTTTGTGGTATGCAGTTAAATCCTCTAATTTTCTTATTTATTTAATCAAGTGTCTGTCTTTAATATACCAACTATAATGAATATGTTTTGCTTTTCCTTTTCTTTTTTGCGTATTAATTAATTGACAATTTACTTAACAAATGATTTGATTGTACAAATCAAAAAAGTTAGAGGAATTAATTGTTAGATGACTTAAGATTGAATCAAACCGCATGAATTAGGGTCTACATGATAACGTTCCAATTTTTCTTTTCTTTTGTTTCCCAAAATTAGAAAAAATAAATCAAAAATCCATTTGGTAATATTAGTTAATTAAGTAGCTTTTATTTTGCTCGAACTTATAATATCCTCATTTCAATGCATAATATATTAAGGTCCCTGCTGGAAGGAAATTTCTGGAAGGAAAGCAAAATGATGCAAAGGAAGAACAATCTGGAAAGATCTTAAAAAGAGACAGAAGACTCCATAAATTGAGACCTGTTAGTTCAGTGCTCAGACATATTTCTTCTAAATTTCTTTTATTCAATTTCAAAGTGAATGATCCACATATTACAGCTAATATGCATATGAAATGACCTTTATGCTCCTGCATTGAGACAATTACGTCAGATTGCAATGTAAGTCTTTTCTGCTTTTTATTAAATTGTTATCCACTTATCTTAGAGGACATTGTAACGGTTTACATCCTCTAGGAACCACATTAATCGAGTGCGTTTACTTATAAAAGAATAGAAAACAAATCATCATTGGTTTCCATTTCTCAAAGTTTGAGTTTTGGAGCTGGCATTAGTAGCCTAAAATATCAACCACACTCTTGTTATCTAGACCCAAATATTCCTTTGAGCATCAATGAACATGTGGATGCAATGCAAGTTCGATGATGGGGTATGCTATGTACTTGATAAGGAACTTCTATCATGATGTCAACCTATTTTATCTCACATTTTGTGATGCTAAAGTTTGTGAAGAAGGAAATTGTCATCGACATTCTTTTTGTGAATAAATTTGAATAAGCTTCCACCTAGGTATCCTTAAAGTGGTTGATCGTGTGTTTATGTCCAACTTATAGATCAAGACATTTAGCTTCTTAACACTGTTACATTGAGCATATGCAACCTTACTGCCGACCAATACAGCATACCGAACTAGGATACACTTTTTTCATTGCATCCATCATGCTTCTATGTCAATTGTAATATCTCGATCAATACATTATCATTTGCCAAAATGAAGCGAAAGTATCTAGTTTGCTTGTTGTTGTTGTTTCTTGATCCTTGGTTTGTGCTGAAGCTTTGTTCCTACCCTCTTCCTCCCAAATATACAGTCCAGTTTCTTCTTCATGCTATATAGATGAAAGTTTCATCTTCCAGTATGTCTCGTACTTTGAGCTTTGGAGTTAGTCCCTCTATTCTATCAAAACCATGTCATTTGCAGAAAACATAAACTTAGGGACACCAATTCAACAGTGTTGACTTAGCTCATTTTTTGTTCCTCTTGTAATTTTTGGTTTCTCCTTTTGTTATCTTTTCCTTTAAAAGCATGCCTCAGTTCTATAGGTGAACTGTCCCCCACTTGAAATTGAAGACAAAAGACACCCATTTTACACTATCCCCTAGACTTGACTAAGTTCAACAAAGACAATAATACTTCAAACTGCTTTCAAAGCAATAGCAGATATTCGCATGTAGTCTTAACTACAGTTCACTTGACAATTGACAATCGTATCTCATGCATACTCCTACTAGATGCCATGAACTATTGAGGAATATTATGTCTAAGGTGTTAGTGGCTATAGAGGCATATCTTGTAGATAATCACCTAGTGTATATTATTAACAAAGATGGGGTGCTCTGAGACATCCCTAACCATTGAGTCTCGTTTTTTTCTCGTTGTTTTATGTTTCACACGAACAAATTGTTCTTCTTGTCCATCTTGTATTTGGCTGCCAATCTAGCTCCAAATATATGTTCTCCATGTACTAAAGACCTCTGTAGCTTATATGATATGGTCAAATTGCGTCTTTTCATATCAAAGCTAAGCTTAAATCGGCTCATAAGTGGAAAATTTTTTCCCTTGTCTTATTAGAATGTAATTGCATTAATAGCAAAATGAGGCTATGATAATGAGAATTATGATATAAAAGATGGGTGATTTCTTCTTTGGGGTAATGTTGATTGACTAAGTACGTGAGTTACTGGCTGGTAGGCAATTGGGCATTCTGCTTTAGCATATAATAAATAGTTTGCTAAGTACAAAATCAACAGCCAGTAGATTGATCTTGCTTTTAAGCAAGAATGTTGTGATAACTCAATCCCTTCCATCAATAAGATTCACATCAAGCCGAGGAAATTAGTTTGAAGATCCACGAAACTAGTAGAATGCCATTTCTGTACTCTAATATGAGTAGAAGCACGAGTAGATAGGTGGAACAATTAAATGAAGCTGAGATACTTCATGCTTCTGTTCTACCTCCCATCATTATTGTTCCTCTTGGTTTTGGAACTAAAATGAGAAGAAGCTCCAATCCATTAACATTACTCTATCAAATTTAACCTCCATGACCTATTTTATATAGTCAAGAATTAAGAAGTCTCATCAAAATAATTAATAGTGGAAAACCATTTAGTCGCATCAAAATTATTTTTCAGTTATTTTTTGTTTCATCTCCTAAATGTGATTTACGTTTCTAAACAAATTCAGTCAATTACTCTTTTGAAATTGATGAGTGACAGCCAGTCTTTTTGACCAATTTTCATCCTCTATATTTTGAAAATATTACTTTGCACATCATAGCAAAATCCCACATCCCTTCCGGAAAACACCAGCCACATAGATGTGCTAACCCTGAATGAGGCCCCAACCCACAAAATT
Source organism: Eucalyptus tenuipes (assembly GCA_014182365.1). Taxonomy (NCBI): domain Eukaryota; kingdom Viridiplantae; phylum Streptophyta; class Magnoliopsida; order Myrtales; family Myrtaceae; genus Eucalyptus; species Eucalyptus tenuipes. Next base: position 2,087,852 of record CM024541.1, on the reverse strand, counting down.
TTAGTCCCCTCCACCAACCACCACCCGCCACTATTGGACGCCGCCCGGCAACCTTTGGACAACGCCAATGGTTATCGAGCTCGGTCATCACTCTCACCGCTGCCCTTGACCACGCCTTCCACTCCAATCCCTGATTTTTCGCTTTATGGGCTTTTTCTTTTTCCCCCATTCTCTCCGTTTCTTGCAGCCCGACGCGGACGTTGAGCTTGTTGACTACGGTGACATGCCAATTTGCATCCCCAATGAAAAATTAGGAGGCAAGGTGGTAATTCAGAAAGGAAAAAAAAAAAAGGTGTTTATCGGTAATAGCGGCAAAACTAACGGTGGTTTTTGATAATTTCCGATAAAAAGGTGTACTACCAGTTGCTAATTGGATGCAGAATAACTATTAGGTAAATCAAGTTTACTTCCTTTCTATTGCAAAATTATTGATTCCAATGTAGACAGATTCTGCATCACATATAAGAGGAACAAAGTATACATCATGTGTAGCATGGCACTACATTTAGTACAATGAAATGAAATGGAATAAAAGAAGGAAGGAAATAAAATAGGCACTACAATTCGTGTGTTTGTTTATTGTGCAGGAATGAAGAGGGGAGACTTTGATGGTATCTTGTCCAGTGTTTGGAAAATTCTCAATCAATCCCTTCTTGCTACACATGATCTAAGTCTTTTTCTCCATCCCAATGTAGAAAACATAAACGGAGAGATTGGAAAGATAGCGTTTGTGGTCTTTGAAGGTACCTTTTGAGATGGAACATTTCACTTTTAAAGCTCAAGTTCTCATTTAAAGGCTATCTTGAAAATCTCAACAAAAGTTTCTTGCCTAATACTTTTATTTTCGAATGAAATTGAAAAATGGAAAACATAATAGTCACCTGTAGCCCTGGTGTGTCTATCCCCTCCTGAGTGGATGAGAAAGAAAGGTTCTATCAAGGGCTGTGATTGAGCCGATTCATCATGAATTAAATTGATAAAAAGTATTTGCTAAAAATGTGGCCGTGAGTTCCCCATGCGGAGTCGAGGTCGGTTGACTTGACAGTCAACGAGTTTTCCTTTTAGTTGAAAACAACTGCCTGTTGGATCCAGAAAAGTGAGTCGCTTTATAAACGGGGAAAGCAGAAGGGTCAAATTCTTGGCGTGTACGTGGGTGGAAATGAGAGTTGATTTCTTATCAAATATTTGAACTTTTAAATTATCTAATCAAATTATCGAATTTGCGTGATTAGTTGGATTGACGCATTCATTAGAGCGGTAGGATTTTCGACGTGCAATGTGGAATCCTCTTGATTTTCAAAGTATTTTAATTTTTTGTCTTGATATCTTATGTACATATAGTGCATTTCCAGAGTGATAACTATTTAATTATGTTTTTTTGTGGATAGTAGAATACGAGTCTATTTTAGTGGATGACTTCATAATTTATTGATGACTTCATTCATGTGCTTATTTTTCTTTATGTTTTGTTTACATTTATCAAATCCCTATAGGACTTGCTCAAGCATTTTTGGTACTTAAGTAAAATTTCTATGATTTTTTCAGTTTTGTTATTACGGGTGTGTTTGGTTCAGCATTCCCAAGGGGCTTTCAGCCCCGAAAGCCCCTTGGGGAAATGCTGGACCGTTTGGTTCAATTTTTTTGCTGGCTTTCAGCTTTCAACTTGCCTTCAAAATGCTGAAAGCCCAAAGCTAGTAGGGACTAGCTTTGGGCTTTCAGCATTCGGCGAAATGCTAAAATTATTTTTTCTCTTCCAAAACTACCCTCACTAATTTTTCATATTTCCCATTTTGCCCCTGTTTATTTTTTTTTAATTGAAAAAGGAGGCAGCCCTTTGCCAAACCGACGAAGGGCTACGGCCGCCGGCGAGCCGGATCTGGTGCCGGCGGCCGTCGGCCGAGGTCGCCCGAGGTCGGGCGACCTCTAGCAAGGGTCGCGCGACCCGGCCAAGGGCCGCCAGAGGTCGCTCGACCTCGGGCAACCCTCGCGAGGGTCGCCCGACCTCGGGCGACCTCGGCCAACGGCCGCCGGCGCCAAATTTGGCTCGCCAATGGCCGTAGCCCTTCGCCGGTCCAGAAAGGGCTTTGTTCAATTTTCAAAAATATATATATATAATTATATATAATTATATACCCATCAAAGCCCATTGTGAAATTTTTCTTTACCAAACGCACATTCAACTCAAAGTCCATTTGCAAAAAAAATTTACCAAATACAATTGCATTTCCCCAAGTAACTTTGAGCTTTCAGCATTTGCATTGGACTCAAAGCCCATTGCAAATGCTAAACCAAACGCAGCCGTACATAACCTACTAACCAGCAATGGGGTCAAAACACCCAAAACGGGTGTTGACAAATCTCCCGATTGTTTTGTGTTATAAACTACACTAAGGGGAAGAAGAGCCTTGATCTATGACAAGAATCCCACCTTCGGAGAATAGGGAATGTCTATATGTTTTGTGTGGAGAAATATGCACACTTTGGTTATGTTTGTATGGCCCTACTCTTGATTTCTTCAAGACATAGATGTCAGTTAAAGATTAGTGGATTTTTACCTTTGTACATTATTGCCCAAATTAGTCTATGAAGATCATTTTTGTCCACAAACATACTGGGATTATAAGGACCCACATATTGCACCATTTGCAAATTGTTATTGTACATTGAAACACTAACATATTCATGTCTATAAATTCCGATGTATTAATCAATTGACTACACTAAAACTTTATCCAAACTACGCCATTCTCAAAATGGATCGGATCAGGTGAGATCGTTACATAAAAAGGTATAATGAGATTTTTTAAAGTTAAAAATGAAACCTTTTCAAAAAGAGGGTTTCTTTTTGAAAAGTTAAAAGAGGGTTCTTTTTCTTGCCTTTTTTACCTTATTCCACAACTTTGCCGTGATATATGGAGTGGGATGGCTCATGAACTTGGCATGCACGGCTGAGATTTGACTTACAAAGACCTCCTCAACAATAGTCTCCATCGGAGCATGTACGTTCAAATTACAACAAAACCTGTTTATGCTTCCAAAATTTCCTTCTCTTCAATTTTCTTACATTCTTCAGGAATCAACTAAGATTTCACCACTAGCATTATGAAGCCTCTCAACTTGTATTTTTTTGAGTTCTCATCATCATGTCGTCTATTTTTCACTTGCGTAGTGCTTTTGCCATGCATTATCCAAGTCCTTTCAGCTAACAATATGACGGATAAGCTTGCGTTGCTTGCATTCAAGGCCGCAATAACTACGGACCTTTTTAGGGTGCTGAATTCATGGAACCATACGACTGACCATTGTCAATGGCACGGTGTCATGTGTGGTCGCCTACACCGCAGAGTCATAGGACTAGACCTACAAGCCTTGAAGCTTTCGGGATCCATATCCCCTCATATTGGAAATTTGAGCTTCTTGAGAGTCCTGATACTCATCAACAATAGTTTTCATCACGAAATCCCGCAACAAGTCAGCCATTTGCACAGTCTACGTGTCTTGCGATTATCCCGTAACACATTGGAAGGCGAAATCCCGAGAAACTCGTCGAGTTGCGCTCACCTTACATAGCTCTCCCTTTCTTACAACCAGCTGGTTGGAGAAATTCCCATCGAGTTTAGTTCTTTAGTGAAGCTTCAGATTCTTGCCTTAGGTGAGAACTATCTAACGGGAAGTATTCCTTTATCCATTGGAAACATGTCATTGTTAGAGGTTCTTAGTCTCGCTTGGAATGAGTTGGGTGAGAAGATACCCCAAGCTCTAGGAAAATTAACCAAACTCAAACAGCTTCAATTAGAAGAAAATAGGTTGTCAGGCACAATTCCTCCATCTATCTTCAATCTTTCTTCCATAAAGGAGTTCGATATCAATCATAACCAAATAGGAGGGAATCGTCCTGCCAATGTAGGCTTTGCTCTTCTAAACATCGAGATTTTCACCATTTCAGAGAACCGATTCACTGGAGTGATTCCTCGATCAATGTCTAATGCAACCACTTTAAGGTGGCTACAAGTCAATGGGAACAAACTCTCAGGGAAAATGCCTCCTTTGGACAGCTTAAACATGCTCGAAATATTGGGAGTCAGTAATAATTATCTTGGAAGTGGAGGATACAGTGATTCAAGCTTCTTTTGCTCATTGACTAACGCCACCTCTCTAGTGTGGTTGTTTATGCAAAACAACAGCTTTGGCGAGATGTTGCCTCAGTGTATTGGTAATATCTCTAATACTCTCTTACAATTGAGGCTGGGCCAAAATCTACTATTTGGCACGATTCCCAAAATGGTCGGAAATCTCATCAACTTACAAAGGTTTTTTTTGGAACACAACAGGTTTTCAGGTACGCTCCCCTCTGTTCTAGGAAATCTTCATAACTTAGTGGAAATAGATCTATCATATAACAAGTTTTCCGGAGCAATTCTTTCTTCATTAGGAAACCTAGTAAACCTAGCACGACTCTATCTCGATCACAATGACTTTCACGGCTACATTCCTTCACGTCTATCGAAGTGCCGAAGTTTGGTGGACCTTGATCTATCTAGTAACAACTTAAATGGAACTATACCGCCAGAGTTTATAGGCCTCTCATCACTATCTATACTTCTGAACTTGTCTCGAAACCATCTCACCGGTGTCCTACCTGAGAAAGTCGGGAAATTGTATCTTTTGGCTCAACTGGATGTCTCCAAAAACATGTTGGATGGTGATCTTCCGGCTGGTCTTGGCAGTTGTGTTGGATTGGAGGTGCTCAAAATGCAGGAGAATTCTTTCCAAGGCACCATTCCTTCATCTATGAGTATGTTGAGGAATCTCAAGGAGATAGATCTTTCACACAACAATTTATCTGGGCCCATTCCAGAGTTTTTCGAGGCATTTCACTTCTTGGAGAACTTAAATTTATCACACAATAACTTTGAAGGCACATTACCGATTATAGGAATCTTTAATAATGTCAGCGCTACTTTTGTCTCTGGAAATGATAAGCTTTGCGCAAGATTGCCCAAATTTCGTCTCCCGAAATGCAGCTCTAGGAACTCAGGCCGGAAACTATTCCTTAAGTGGAAGCTCACCGTCCTGCTTTTCTTCGACATTCTTGGAATAGCTCTTGTTCTTGCTCTTATGTACTTTGGTTGGTTGAAGAAGAAGAAAAGAACAGAGCCAACTTCAAATTCCAAAGATGATTCATCATTGAGTCTATCTTATCGAACTCTCATTAAAGCAACCGACGGGTTTTCTTCAAGTAACTTGATCGGGGTCGGCGGTTTTGGATCTGTTTACAAGGGAGTCCTTGATGAGAATGGAACTGTCATCGCTGTGAAGGTACTTAATTTGATGCTTCATGGTGCTGCGAAGAGCTTCATAACCGAGTGCAAGGCTTTAAGGAACATCCGACACCGTAATCTTTTGAAAGTCCTAACAGTTTGCTCCGGCACTGATTATAGTGGCAATGAGTTTAAGGCCTTGGTTTATGAGTTCATGGTCAATGGCAGCCTAGAAGATTGGCTACATCCAAGCCCATCACCAGCTAATGTAGATGGGAAAGTGCAAAAATTGAGTCTCATCCGAAGGATAAATATTTCCATCGATGTTGCTTCAGCATTAGATTATCTCCATAACAACCTACAAAGCCCTGTTATCCATTGTGATTTGAAGCCAAGCAACATCCTACTAGATGCTGAAATGGTTGGACATGTTGGAGACTTTGGTTTGGCGAAGATCATGATCGAATCCCCCAATGACACTAAAGCGAGTATGAGCTCTGCCGGTGTAAGAGGAACTGTCGGATATGCTGCTCCAGGTAAGTCTCCTCATCTTTATCCCCTAAAGGCAAATGGACACATCAAATTCCATAAAAAATCAGCAAGCATTTGCGCGCTATTTCCATCTGCCTCAACTGGTTCTGCTGCTATTATTTATCTTTTATTTGCAATTTGAATGAAGTGCAGAATATGGAATGGAAAGCATGGCTTCAAGAGAATGCGATATTTATAGTTATGGCATTCTCTTGCTAGAGATGTTCACGGGCGTGAGTCCAACGGATGAAATGTTCAAAGAAAATTTTAACCTTCATAAGTTCGTCAAGGAAGCCTTGCCCGAACAACTCCTAGAGATTACCGATCCTCTTCTACTTCAAGAAATGGAGAGCCACATGGGCATCAGCAGAGGTGATGCAGCTTGCGATTGTCTAGAGATGGTTTATAGAATTGGAGTCGCCTGCTCGGTCCAAGCTCGCAGAGAGCGGATGAACATCACAAAAGTTGAAGCTCAGCTGCATTTTATCAGGGACAAACTTCATGCAGCTGGTTTCCAAGGATAGGTAATATATAAGATCAATGGCTTTTCTGCATTTTATTTTCACTTCGACGACCAGATCATTGCCATATATGCAACGATAAGCATGCATTCATGTGCCTGCTTGTGTGAATAAACTCAAAAATGCACCCACAATTCCTCAATTTTCCGGTTTTGTGTGAATCAAAAAAGAAGACTGCCAACTGAATTACATGCATCCCATTACAGAAATAGAGAATTCATCCTGTAGAATCATTGTTAGAACTCTAAGGGCAGCATGAGGAAATTTTCATGATCAAAGCGGATGAGAGGCTAATCATAGCCCCATCCCTTAAATATATTCGGCATATGCATTTGCAATTTCACCAAATTGCAATGGCTTTAGGACATTTATGCAGCTTTATCAGGAGTATGCTTTTAATAGAAAATATATCAACTTTGCTGAATGAATGAATGAATCTACAAATCTCTTCCAGGTATATGAACTCAGGAGTGCTTGGCGTCGGTTTCTGCAATTTCAGTAGTTTTTTTTTTCCCTTCTTCCATGCTTAGTCCTAGAAAAGGGGGTGCATGCTATGTTATTATAGTAGATCCAGGGAACGGCAACGGTTCTCGGATCCCGGCCACGGCTCGAAATGAGGAGTCAATCTTGTCTGTTATTCAATAAAACTCGAGTTTCAGCCCAATCGCTGCAAGAACTACAAGTAGCTTTTTAAATTTGACGACGGTTCGATGCATTCCTTCTTCCGTGAACCTTTTCATGTACAATACATCCAGGGGCAGAGCAGGAATTTGAGAAGCAAATCACATAATCCTATCCGACTCCCGAAATTGTATTTGTAACTGCGATCACTGTGAACAATTTTTCCATGCGAACCAACTACTTTGTTACATGTAATATAAGTTCCAATTATTCTTGTGAACACGAAATCAGCTCTTACGTGAGCTGTGAAGTGCCTCAATTGAGAGTATTACAACTCTCTAGGCCGATGTTGTGGCAATAATTTGGAGCAATTTAGGGCCTGTTTGTTTGTGTTCTTTTTTTGTTCCCTGGAACACAATTTCTGTTTTTTTGTTCCGGGGAACAAAAAAAGAACAGAACCGCATTTGTTTACGCTTTTGTTCAAAATCTATTTTTTTGTTCCCGGGAACAGCAGTAAGAAACAAGAAAAACTTATTTCTTGTTCCCGGAACACTTTTTGAAAAAACAAAAGAACAAAAACACGAAACTTATTTCTTTTTTTTTTTTTCTCCTTTTTCTTCTTCTTTTTTCTTTTTCTTTTTTCTTTGGCCGGTCGCCGGCCTCGGCCATGGCCGACAACCTCGCCGGAGCGTCGCCGGCCCCCGGTGAGGCTCGGCCTCGCCTTGGCTGGGCGAGCTCGGGCTCGCCCAAATCCAGCAAGGCCGAGCTCGTCCGGCCTAGGCGAGGCCGAGCCTCGCGCAACCATAGCGAGGCTCGGCCTCCCAACCGGTGCGAGGCCGACCTCGTGCCCCGGGCGAGGCCGAGCCTCGCCGGACGTCACCCAGCCAGGTCGTCGGCCACAGCGGTGGCCGGCGACCGGCCAAAGAGAAAAAGAAAAAGAAAAAATAAAAAAGGAAAAAAGGAAAAATAAAATAAAAATATTAAAAAATTAAAAGAAATAAAAAAATTATACAAGTTTACTAAATGTGTTTCTGTCCTTTTTCTATTTCAGGAACATAAATTTTGTGCAGTTACCAAACGCATTCTTCTGTTAAAAAATTGTTCCCCGGAACAAAAATAGTTTTTTCTATTTCTGTTCCCTAGAACAATTTTTGAATAGAAATATTACCAAACGCACTCTTAATTAGCCCACTCTCCAACTAAAAATTGTTGACATATGTTTTCAATCACATATGTATTCACAGCATTTGGAGGATACAATTGGTGATTTGCCTATACAAGGAGGGATAGGAAGGAGCTATCTCCTGGCTACCCGGCGCTCATTACAATTTTTGGTAATTATTATGTTATATTATGAAATATCTAGTTGAATTTCCAGCTCATCCAATTCGATTTTGCGTATCTTTTAATCATGAACATGCATAAAAATATGAATATTTCACTAGAAACGGTTCGTAAAGAATTTTCATGGTGCTTGGTATTGTCTTTTCATTAGAAATTTTCCAAAAAAGAATTCCTTTTTGCCGTCTATAAGCAATTTTTTTTGGATGCAAAAGATAAAAATGTGAGAAAATTTACTGGGTTATGTATTGTGTTCCATTCTGTACAAACTCAAATTAATTATTGTGGAGCCTATTATGATCTATTAATCATACAATTTGCACAAAATACATCCAAACATGTTTAGCCTCATCTACACACCCTGTGAAACTCAAATATTATAACCATACCTGGTCATCCTCTGCAATCTCAATTTGATTTACACTGATCAAAAAGTTCTCCCCTATATATAGAAAATTATGAGTACCATTAGCCCTTTTTGGAAAATTTTGATAAGCATCCATTAATTTGAAATGCAAGTGTGAAGTTTATTCAATTAGATGTTGTCAAAGTAAAAAGATTAGAAGTTGATAATTCAAACAATGCAGTAAATTGTCGTTTCAGATAATTGGACATGAAAAATATCGACTGAATTACCGGTCTTAAGGTGAAAAAATCTGAACTCATTTCAGAGTATTGGTCCATTAGAACAGCCCACCAAAACCTTAAATACATTGAAGTTCCAACTTCCAATCTAATAAAGACATACATGAAGATTGAACAGCAAAGGTGGCCTGGGACTTTTAATGATGCAGGAGCAGCTTTCTGTTTCTTTGGCATGCTATAGCCACCGACAATACAAGCATGGTCTCGCTCAAAGGGCTCGAGAGTAACTTGCTCAAAAGGCTTGAACTGCTCTGCCTGCAGCTTCTTCACTTCCTGGGAAAATACTATCTCGGCTGGAACAGTAGAATCGATACGGTTTGCCTGCAAAAACAAGCACAACCAGAAGGTATTGATCTCCCGTCTCTTCTCATTGAAGTAACATTTCCAGTATTTCCTTTTTCCCAAGTGGATTGGTCTTTACCCTCCCTCAAATATGATGAGATCATTTCTGATGTCACAGCTTATCTCCTACGCTTGTAAAACTTGCGCCAGCTGCTTGTCTTAATTTATGAGGACTTATAAAGTGGAAAAGAAAAATAAGTGTGACCAGCAGTCCTCTAATGCAACAAGCTACATCTCAAAAAAAGGAATAAAGAAAAACTAAGTGCGCATCTGTCCACACAGAGAGAAGTTCGTGTGAAAAGATTTAGAATTAGACAGGTCAAATTGAAAATTTTGGAATGGAATTAGTATCCGAATAATTAAATAATTTCCCTCTTCCTTATCCACTGCACAAAATCAAATGGGCAGAGAGGTCCGGGGCCGAACGAGAAGAATCGCAATTAGAACATCGATGAACAACAGATTAATATTCAATTAAAAATAGCAGAAAAGACAGAAGAATTTAATGGATATTGGGCAAGCATGGAATCAAGTCGGGTGGTGGTGGCAGTGGTGGTCCTAAGGAAGACGGAAAGAAATTGAAACCCGACACCATCCTGCGTCTCTACGCCAGCTCTCCCCCACGTTACCCGAGCCTAGCACCATGTCCGATGATCAGAAATCATCTATTTTTGTGATTCCTCCTTCTCTAAGGTCCATTCTGACAATTTCACAGTTCAGATTATATTTTTATAAGTGATTCATTGCCCGTCGGCCTTTCGAGGTACGATTCACGGAGGCTCCGCACGCGTCTCAGCCTCAACGCGCACCGTCGGGGCGCAATGGAACTCTGGCTCTCAAAGTCTCTCCTCGTCTTCGAGGCTGCATCTCTGCAGATCACGGCCCGGGGACTTTCCTGAGCCCCGATCGCAGCGCAAAGCTGGGCTATGACCCATTCACTACATCCAGTGGGTGTGTTAATATTAACAACGTGAACTAGAATACTTACAGAGAATATTTGGGTTCTTCTTTGCCAGGACGAGAATTCAAAAACCCATACTGACCAATCGGAGGCTGAATAGGGATACAGAACTTGAGTACGGGGAATCATCTGTTGGAAATATGAAGATACCGATTCTGAGTATCAATCCGAGCATCAGTGATTGACTCAGTTTATTGGTGATTAGCTTGGTAAATTAGGACGTAGAATCATTATGTAATCAGTGTATATTTCCTTATTTTTTATTTCCCATCTTACTTCCTCTCACTAACATTATAAGTGGAGGATCATACATGTACAAGGCATATACAGAAAATACGTAAATCATTCTTCCTCTCCACTCCACCTCAGTTTCTGTCATGGTATCAGAGCTTCGGTCCCAGACCTAGCTTCCGTGATCTCAGAATTGCCCTCGTTTCTTTCTTGAGTTATTGTTGTTGCGATTCTTCAATCTGCAAAACAAACCAAAAAGCCGAGTTGGAATTCAATCTTCTGTACCATGGCAAGAAAAGGGAATACTCAGGATTCACCTTTGGAGGAAATGCCTCAAGATCAAACCTCAGCTTCATCGGTTCAGATCAATCCGAATGAACAGGAGGATGCATTTACCCAAAAACCAGAGGATCCTCTGAGCACCACTGCTTTTCCTCCTGGTGCCGTTTTTCCTTCTGCTCCTGGTCCGATGCAGTGGCCTGCGTTTCCATGGTACCCTGTTCAAGGCCAATGGGGCGCATGTCCAGGACAAGGGTGGGCTCAACATGGTTCGTATGCGCGAGATCCGAGCTCCAACAAAAATGAAATCGACCCAAGTCAGGAACCAAATCGTAGGGATCCGAACCAAGGAAACGGGTCTACGGGTCAAGGACCAAATCCCTACCCGTTTTTTGGACCCGGCTATGTACCGTACCTGTTTCCCATCGGCAGAAACAGCCGACTCGAAGCCGGCGACCCTCTCTTCACTTCACCGACGGATGGACCAAACCTGAAACTCATCCAGCTACAACTCACCAGCCCCGACAACTACAGCACCTGGGCGCGCGATTTCCGTCGAGCCCTCATCACCAAAGACAAAGAGGGTTTTCTCGACGGATCCGTGCCTACCCAACAGATGAACGGCTTCAACGGCATTGGCGACGGTGTAATCAATTGGTACGCACCTGGATTAGAAATTGCCTTGCGCCGGATGTTGCAGCAGGGCTTCCTCCAACAGAGGACTCGAGAGCCTACTAGGAAAGCATCCGTGAGATGTACGGACGGCTCGATCGGGTGAAGCTATTCACCATAACTCAGGCTCTCTCCGAATTGAAGCAAGGGAACCTCACGGTTACCGCTTGCTTCAATCGGCTCTCGGCTCTTTGGAACGAGCTCGAGGCGGCCGAGGAACGACTGGAGGGACCCGAAACAACACTTCGTCAGTATCGGACCATAAAGGAAAGGGAGAAGGTGACGCGGTTCTTACTGAGCTTGAATGAGACGTACGCTACCTTTAGGTCATAGATCTTGACGATGGAGCCAACGCCCTCGCTCGGACGAATTTATCAGCTGGCCGTTCAAGAAGAAAGCCAGAAATTGGCGACCACCGAGCACGCGCGAGCCACTGATGGAGTCGCTCTTGCTACTGCATTCACCGAGACTCCATCTTACTCGATCCGAAGCACATCGACCATGGAGGAAACAACTTCGGGAGTTCCGGAGGACTTGCGGCTATAGCTGCAAGAAAAATAAGTGGGAACCCTAGAAGCCCACGGATGGACGGTCGGGATCAAAGGAAGGGGTCCAACGGCTCATATACAATTGCCAACCTTTTTGGATCCAACGGTGGGCAGCAAAGAAGATCCGACGGTGGATATTCTTCTTTCGGTGCGCCAGAATCCGACGGCTGTAACTTGGCCATGTCAGCTCAAATGTCTGTGGGATCCAACGGACCACGACACGCCACGTCATCACACAGACCAGGTGGGCAAATTTCAAAAAATAAAGAAAAATTCTGTGAATATTGCAGATGCCCACACCATACTATAGAAACTTGCTGGAAATTGCATGGCAAGCCGGGTGATAAAGAAAAAAAGGAGTTTTCTGCTTATCAGGTGTCGACACTAAGGACTGATGGGACACACCAACCAATTACCCAAGATCAATACCAGAATATCATGAGGGCTCTGGATCGTTTAAACACAAGTGACAAGAGCGCAGGCTTTTCAGGTACTATCCTTGGTAAAACGAACTCAATACCAACTGATGCCTGGATTATAGATTCGGGTGCAAGTGATCATATAATATGCAATGAGAAATTATTTTCCCATGCTCAGAAAAGTCCATATTTATATACTGTTCGACTTCCGAATGGCAATGTTACTCGTGTCACTAAGGTTGGAATTGTTCACCTTAGCTCCGATATTGTCCTAAAAAATGTCCTCCATATTCCAGAGTTTGAGTTCAACCTGATATCCGTTTCAAAAGCTTGTGAAGACAATTTTTGTGGTGTCATATTCAATTCCGACAATTGTTTCTTTCAGGACCTTTCGACTGGCAAACCGATGGGCTTGGGTAGTGTTGCACAAGGACTCTACTTTTGGATTAGTTCTTCTGAAGTTTTTGATAAAAGCACTTCTTGTAATGCTATTATCAATAATAAAAATCTTATTTTCCATCAGCGCTTGGGTCATAGTGCACGTTTCCCTAATCCGAAATGTCCCATCTGTCCCCTAGCTTAACAATCTCGGACACAATTTCCCACTAGCACATCTCGAGCCAGCATTGCTTTCTCTTTACTACACATTGATATTTGGGGACCCTATCACACACCACATCGTGATGGGTCACGATTCTTTCTTACCATTGTTGATGATTATAGTCGTGCAACTTGGGTTTTCCTCATGCAGTCAAAGAGCCAAACTTTCCCAACTCTATCGAAGTTTCTCACTCTTATTGAAAATCAATTCAAAAAAACTGTTCAAAAAATTCGTACGGACAATGGACGCGAGTTCTATACTAGAGAGTGTGAATCTTTTCTATCATCTAAGGGAATAATCCATGAAAGCTCTTGCATATATACTCCTCAGCAGAATGGGATAGTTGAGCGTAAACATCGGCACCTCTTAGAGGTTGCTCGTGCTCTTAAATACCAGGCTTCGATTCCTGAAGATTTTTGGGGAGATTGTGTTGTTACGGCAGCCTATTTGATTAATCGAATGCCGACACGGATTCTCGATGGGCGAACACCTTTTCAATTGCTTTATGAAAAGGAAGCAAGAATTGATCACCTCAGAGTATTTGGATGCTTGTGTTATGCCACGACAGTAGGGCCTCGGAATAAATGGACCCTCGTGCTATTCCATGTATTTTTATGGGATATCCCTCCTTGCAAAAGGGCTATAGAGTCATGGAGATCTCTACAGGGCACTTCTTCGTGAGCAGGGATGTGGTTTTTCATGAAGACATATTTCCATTTTGGGAAAGTACCTCCTCATCGTCTATCTCAGCTTCCAATCATCGGCCATTTTTATCAGAAGAAGATTTATGTATGGAACCTCCATATGTAATCATTACACCATAACAACCTGCACCGGAAACAACAAATTCAGCTCATCATGGAGCTGAATTACCTATTCTTTCATATGAGGAAAATCAGCCACGCAGTTCTCCGGTCACTTCTTCACAACAGGAGTTACAATGTTCTTCACAAGACTCCTTACCTATCATTACTGAAGAAGGGAGAGTGGGGGAGCCTCGGCATTCTGGTCGACATACACAACCACCTACCTGGACAAAGGATTACATATGCCCTACGATAAATTCTCCAGGTACACAATATCCGGTATCTTCATATGTTTCTTTTAGTCGGCTGTCACCGAAACATATATGCTGCATTAGTCGGATTTCTGAAGAACAGGAGTCGTCTTCCTATCATGAAGCGGCATGCGACCCCAAATGGTAGGATGCAATGGAAGATGAGCTTAAAGCACTGATTGAAAATCACATGTGGGACATTGTTCCTTTACCTCCACATCGAAGACCCATTGGCTGCAAATGGGTTTACAAGATAAAGTTCAAGGCAGATGGTTCCATCGAAAGATACAAGGCTCGGTTAGTTGCGAAAGGTTTCACACAACGGGAAGGTTTTGATTACCATGAAACCTTTTCCCCTGTAGCTGAAGAAGTTACTATTCGTTCTTTTTTATCCATTGCAGCCCTTCGTAATTGGCAACTACATCAGATGGATGTTCATAATGCCTTCCTACATGGGGACTTAGATGAAGAGATTTACATGGAACTTCCACCGGGTTTACGCAGACAGGGGGAGTCTCATGTGTGTCGTCTGCGTAAATCCCTGTATGGACTTAAACAGGCTTCTAGATAGTGGTATGCCAAATTCACTACTGCATTAATCGGCGCAGGATTCCAGCACTCCAAGCACGACTATGCCTTGTTTACTTGGACTGAAGGTACTTCATCAATTTATTTGTTGATATATGTTGACGACATTCTTATCATGGGAAACAATGAGTTGGCTATTACAAGGTTCAAAAAATATTTGCATTCTACTTTTCATATCAAGGATTTGGGCCCCCAAATATTTCCTAGGTATTGAAATAGCTCGCTCCGATAAGGTAATCAGCCTTAGTCAACGAAAGTTCATTTTGGAGATAGTTTCAGAAGCAGGATTATCAGGATGCAAACCGGCTGCCATACCGATTGAACAAAATGCGAAGCTAACGACGCATGAATATGATATGAGCTTGCCCTCATCCACAGTTGATCATTGCTGGAGGATCCATCGGGATATCAACGTCTTGTTGGAAAACTAATCTACCTCACCATGACAAGACTCGATATTTGCTATGCAGTACAGATACTCAGTCAGTTCATGCACAAGCCGAAACAATCTCATATGAATGCTCCATTAAAGGTTGTGAAGTACCTGAAGAAATGTCCGGGACTTGGTATTTTCTTATCTCGTGATTGCAATATGAAGATAATAGCTTTTTGCGATACAGATTATGCCACTTGTCCAATGACAAGGAGATCAGTTACTAGTTTTTGTATTAAACTAGGGAAGTCACTCATCTCATGGAAGACAAAGAAGCAGTCGACCGTGTCACTGTCGTCAGCGGAATCGGAATATCGAGCCATGGCAAAGACTGTTTGTGAGATAGTGTGGATACGTGGGTTACTCTTCGACCTTGGAGTACAAATCGAAGGACCTAGTGAACTATTTTGTGACAATGATGCTGCACTCAAATTAGCAGCAAATCCAGTTTTTCATGAGAGGACTAAACATATAGAAGTTGATTGTCATTTCACTCGAGACAATATTCGAGAAGGGATTATCACAGCAAGAGGAATTGGAACTGTAGAGCAGCCTGCAGATATCTTTACCAAGCCATTATGTCAAAGACAGCATAAATACCTTTTAAACAAGCTAGGTGTCCTTGACATATACCGGCCACCAGCTTGAGGGGGAGTGTTGGAAATAAAAAGATACCGATTCTGAGTATCAATCCGAGCATCGTTGATTGACTCAGTTTATTGGTGATTAGCTTGGTAAATTAGGACGTAGAATCATTATGTAATCAGTGTATATTTCCTTATTTTTCTTTCCCATCTTACTTCCTCTCACTAATATTATAAGTGGAGGATCATACATGTACAAGGCATATACAGAAAATACGTAAATCATTCTTCCTCTCCACTCCACCTCAGTTTCTGTCATCATCGTTGATATAAAGAAAGGGAAAGAAGATATTATTGTTGGTTGGGGCTGATGATGACAAGAACAATAGCCGATGATGGTGGTGGAGAAGGCATTCAATCATTAAGAGCTTTAAATTGAATGATGAAAATTCTGAAGTCTTACGAGCAAAGTATTATGATAAGATTCCATAGCAAAAAAGGCTACTCTTCTAGCTATACTGATATTACATGTATGTATGTAACTACCCCTCCTGCATATCATCATCATCATCATCATCATCATCATCATCATGATAATGAACAGATTGATATTGAATAAATATTGTAAAAAAGACCAAAAGAAAGCAATGGAAAGGGTAAAGATGATATCAAATCTTCCTCCATGCAGTGGTCATCATAAGAAGAGAAAATATCAAACTTTTATATCGTCACATGTCTTTACACCGTTACCTCACATTACCCGAGCTACACCGTTTAATCAAAAAAGAATCAACGCTCGAGGAAATTGTGTATAAATAGGGGTACCCTCTTCACATTTAAATCGGGAAAAGTGCCAAAAAAGTCTTAAACATTTTGTCTTTATGCCGATTTAGTTCTAAACCTTTTTTTGGTGCTGATTTAGTCCTAAACCTTTTGACCTTATGCCAATTCAGTCCTTTCCGGTCAATTTTGGCCGGATTTTGCTGACTGGACGCCGGCCGGCTGAGGTGGCCTGATCGGTGCTTGACGTGGACAACTTTTTAATAATATTTTAATATTTTTGAATTTTTGAATTTTTATATCTTTTTTCTTTTTCTGTTTTTCTGTTTTTCGTTTTTTTTTTCTTTTTTTCTTCCTCCAGCCGGTCACCGGAGCTAGGCGACCGGCCGAGGCGACAACCGACGAGGTCGACCTTGACCTCGCCGGCCACCTCGCCCGGGGCCGCCCTCGAGGCCCGGCAGCGAGGGCGAGGGCGAGGAGGCGACGGCAGCGGCTGGATTAGCTCGCGGACAGCGAGCAAGGCGCGGGTGACGAGCGCGAGCGGCGAAGATGCTCGACAGCGCGCGAGTAGGGGACAGTGCGACTGCAGCAAGACCGCCTCCTCACCCTCGCCCTCGCCGCCCCGCGCGAGGCCGCCCTCGCGGCCACGGCGAGGTGGCCGGCGAGGTCGACCTAGACCTCACCGACCGTCACCTCGGCCGGTCGCCTTGCTCCGGCGACCGGCTGGAGGAAGAAAAAAAGAAAAAGAAAAACAGAAAAACAGAAAAAGAAATAAAAATGTTAAAATATTATTAAAAGTTGTCCACGTCGCGCCGATCAGGCCACCTCAGTTGACCGGTGTCCAGTCAACAAAATCCGGCCAAAATTGGTCGGAAAGGACTGAATTAGCACAACGTAAAAAGGTTTAGGACTAAATCAGCACCAAAAAAAGTTTAGGACTAAATCGGCACAAAGACAAAAGGTTTATGACTTTTTTGGAACTTCTCCCCATTTAAATCATTCAAGCATTTAAGCAATATAACATTTTTTTAGAGCTTCTCACTTTCTTGAATTGAAAAATTCAAGTATTTTCGAGCATTTGAATATAATAAATTCAAAATCTAGGGGAGACTTACGAGGTATGAATGTTGCTCTTTCGAGTTCAGGAAATTGGTGATTGAAGGCTTAGATTATCAAATTGGAGAAAGAGGAAAGTTGTTTTGAATCAATATCCACTACCTTATGGGATAAAAAGAAATGAACAAATCGAAAATCAAAACCAACCAACACGGTTCGAATTCAATGCAAGTGGCTCTTGAGTCGAATCACATGTTCTCTCTTCAGCATATTATTATTCTTAACTCAAAGAATGCTCTAATCGGCCACGTCGCTTGTCCCAAGCCTTCTTTTAAGACAAAGGTCTCGGTTGCTCAGTCGAAGCTTTGTGAAGGGCATCATTATCGAAGTAATGAACCTCGAACAAATCGTGCTCACCCAATCCATTGGGGCGTGCTCTGTACTCATGCCAACCCCATCTCTTGCGACATGAACTGCATTATGTTCAACGATCTGATCATGGAAATCACAAACCACCTCTCAATTCCAGCGATGGCTAGGACTCGCATTGGGCATATTCATGAGGCGGACACATTAGGATGGGTTGATTAC
This sequence comes from Eucalyptus tenuipes, assembly GCA_014182365.1. Taxonomy (NCBI): domain Eukaryota; kingdom Viridiplantae; phylum Streptophyta; class Magnoliopsida; order Myrtales; family Myrtaceae; genus Eucalyptus; species Eucalyptus tenuipes. The sequence goes on along the minus strand of CM024541.1, from coordinate 2,069,790 downwards.
CCCTCCATCAATGAGAGGGACCTCGCCAACAAGGAGCTAAACAAGCATGAGCTCAAAATTAGTTGCGTTTGTTGTTGTTAAAACCTCGGCGAGGAGTTGAAGAACGCGCCTTGATAATTAGGATTAAGGGTAGAAGTTAAGGTCCGCAATACTGATAAGCCCTAAAAAATACAAATTTAGTGTTGCTTGACGTTAGTTAAGATTTTGTGGATTAGTAATTAGGGGTGTCAAAAAAGCCCAGCCGACCCGACCCTACCTGAAATTTTTTTATTTTTCAGGGCCGGGCTAGTCTTCTTTGGGTAGGGGTTTTTTTTATTTCGATATTATTTGGGTAGGGTCGGGTTATAACCCTACCCAATGCCAATTATTCTAAAAAGCTTCACGAGATAATCCCTTGTGACTAAAAGAAAGAAAAAAAGATACAATATAGACTATGTTATCTGAGTTTCGATATAATTTTTGTTGCATGTAATTAAATCCTCTAATTTTCATATTTATTTTATCAAATGTCTTACTTACTCACTGTAATTGATAATTTATTGTTTTTCCATTTTTTGCGCATTAATCAATTGATAAATTAGATAGAGTGATTGAGTAAATGATTTGATTGTACAAATCAAGAAAGTTAGAGAATTAATTATTAGAGGACATAAAAATATGATTGAACAACTTAAAGAATTTGACAATCAAACCGCATAAATTAAATGCTAAAACTTGAAAAGGATTAAGAAGTCTCTACTCAATCCAAGGAAAGAAATAAAAAGAAAGAGACCCAATCCGAACCTGAATACGACGGAGAACTTGAGTACGTAGAATTTATGGTGAAAAAGAAAGGGAAAGAAAGAAGATAGCGTGTCGGCTGGGGTTGACGATGACGAGAACAATAATCGATGATGATGACGGTGGACTTCAATCATTAGAGCTTTAAATTAAATAATGAAAATTTTGAGTAGTTACAAGCATAGTATTCTACGACCGGCAAAAAGGCTACTCTTCTGATGCTTATATACACATATATTATATAAAGGAAGTCTACCCAGCTTTAAATTTATTAAACGAATATACACTCAGTTTTAATTTCGTCAATTTAGTTAAAAATATTTGTGCAAAGTTCTTATGTAGTCTTTTTGATCAACAGTATCACGTAGGATGATTGATTTTGATGGGATTGTCATGCGGGTTTTCTGTGAAAATTAATCGAAACGACCATATGAGAAATTCACACAAAAAGATTTTTTTCCACATGTTTCATCTGCAAGTTCTTGGATGAGACGGGTTTCGACAGCTTCCTCTGCTTGCATCGGGTTATCCTGGGTTATTGGAGGTTCTATGGAGCAAAAAATTTGGGCTTGGCAAGGCATTCACCTATAGCACAATAAGAAAAGACAGATCACCTCAACTCCTCTTTCTACCATTTGGTTGATTGGAGAGGAGCGGAACAAGAAAGTTATTGATGGAAAGGAATCTCCCATCTCTGTTTTATTTTTTGACAATTGGCTTAACATTTCACACTTTTGGCATAGTGGAAACTTGCTTAAGATGTAAATGTCTTGATCAATATAGTTGATGATTCGTCTTGTTATGGAACTCCTGTCCAATTCCTTCGGAGGATGAATCTATAAGAATTCACTTATCCCAATAACCAAAAACCTGACTTAAATCTGAGAACTACTTTATATATGTCTTTAGTGATTTGAACTCTTCTCTGTACGGGTTGCACTCAATTGTTACCCTATAGTCTGTCCTTTTATCCATGAAAAGAAAAAAAAAATGAAAAAGTGTGAGGTCTTAGTTTCTTTGGTAAGAGCATGTATGCAATCCTAATATAAGAAGCAACTTAAAAACTAAGGATTGTATTCCCAAAATCAAGTCCTTATGACCAAAGCTTGAGGATTCATGATTCCTTTTATATGCGTGATTTCTTTTCTCATGTCTAAATTAAAGAGAGAGTTGGGCGCCCTATGTTTAATTAGATTCTCATGGCAACTCTGCTTTGTTTTGTTCAGAACTAGGTTTTTACCAGATCAAGTATTTTATTCTGCTCGAATTTATAATATCCTCATTTCAATGCATAATATATTAAGGTCTCTGCAGGAAAGAAATTTGAGGAAGGAAAGCAAAATGCTGCAAAGGAAGAATAATCTGGAAAGATCTCAAAAAAGAGGCAGAAGACTCCATCACTATAGAGACCTGTTAGTTTAGTACTCAGACATATTTCTTCTAAATTTCTTTTATTCAATTTCAAAGTGAATGATCCACATATTACAGGTAATATGCATATGAAATTACCTTTATGCTCCTGCCTTGAGACAATTACGTTAGATTGCAAAATAAGTCTTTTCTACTTTCTATTAAATTGTTATCCACTTATCTTAACATTGTAATGGTTTGCATCCTCTAGGAAACACATTAGTCGAGTGTGTTTACTTATAAAAGAATAGAAAATAAATCATCATTGGTTTCTATTTCTCAAAGTTTAAGTTGTGTAGCTTGCATTAGTAGCCTAAAATATCAACAACACTCGGTGTTATCTGGACCTAAATATTTCTTTGAGCATCAATGAACATGTGGATGCTGTGACATCCAGATTTTTCAATCCTGTTTTCTACTGAATAAATCGGGCATTTCATTGACGCGCCTATAGGGCTATTCTCAGAGCTGATCACTCTCGAGATAACTACACTATCTGGGGAAAACATTAAGAAATTTTAAGGCAATAGAATTTGACTAGGAATCGGCTTCTCAACCGTGTCCATCTTTAGAGGCCATTACGGCACAGTTAAAAATCGATTTAAAATCAGAGATAGACTGGTTCGACAGAGATGTATGACTAATCGTGGGTGACACCACTAAATTGGAAAATTCTCGTCGGCCTGTACTAGACTGATTTTCTTATTATTTTGATACCCTGTGTCCGTATTTGGATCCTCGAGATTTTCACGACAACCGAGAGTCGCCAATGAGTCGAGTGGGTTCATTGTGGTTCGAAAAAATCGACCAAGGGTCATTTGCATTTAAAAATTTCTGAAAGTTACCCAGTAGTCTAGGTCACGCTAAAAACGCGCCAAATTGAAATTAACTGTGAATTCAAGTCCGATTTCAGAAATTGAAGTTTCTATCATGTCACAATAAATTATAGGATGAGTGTCAACTCGGTCTCAGAAGATTTTTCTGACACCCAACACTTTTTAGGAAAAAGTCGTCACCGCAAAAAAAGCCGAAGATCACCTTTGATAGCAAAATTGGGATGCATGATGGATACATGGGTGAGGAAAAATGCCGGGGTAATCGATGGTTGACCAATTGAATTTATTGTGGTCAATTGAGATTGAATCAAGTGAGTTGATGAGTCCAATTGAAGCCATGTGATGCCAATTTCGTAGCTCCCCCTTTCCCTAGAATTTTTGGACCCTTTGAGAGGTTGTGAGAGGTGTGTTGGTGGCCAATTGATAGCCATGGGATGTTGGCTTGATGGACAAGCTTGAGGGGGACAAAAATGTGGAAAATGTGCATGGTAGGCCCCCACCTTGGTCTCTCTCCCTTTCCTCTTGCTTAGCCACCGTCCAACCCCATTCTCCCCTCCATCTTGTGCGAAACCAGCAAGGAAGAAGGAGCTGCAGCAGCCACTGCCTGGACGCCGCCTCACGCCGCCGCGCCATCGCCGGTTCCACGCGCCCTCGCCCGCGCGCGCCACCCGCGCGAGCACCGCCCACGACCTCGCCTTCCTCGTGCCATCCAGCAGCTTTGTCCAGCCATTCCAGCCCTTGTTTAGCCGCTGCAAGGGGCTGAGGAAGCCTCCCGAGCCACCGGTTTGGACCCAAGACCACCCCTCCATCTTTCCCCGAACCTTGCTACCCATCTCAACCTTGTTTGCTCCTGTTTTTGCAGCAAGATCATATCAGTTTTTTGTGGGTTTCCAGCAGGGTTTAAGGCCCGTTTTGAGGTGTTTCTAGGCCTCGGACCCTAGGCCCGCCTTGGAGAAAAAGTCCCCCGCGACGTTCCCGACGTTTCAATCAGAGTGGATTGTTAAACGAGTGAGTTTAACTCACTAAACCCCGCTTAGTTTGCTTATGATTCTTAAGGGTTGATTAGTGTTAATTAAGTATGATTAGGGGGGTTAGATTAGTTTAGATTAGTTAAATTAGTGACTTAATGATGCATGTTAGGTGGTTAGATATAGCCATTAGCTTGTAGACACATTGTATTAATTATTGAATGGATCTCGGGATTTTTCCCGGTCCGTCTCGGCCTCCAATTAGGCATTACGGGCCTAAATTGGATTTTTAGTATTTATTTATTTATTTTTCGAAATTATTTATTTATTTCTTTATTTTTCGGAAATTCAACTGGATGGCCAGTGGACCGGAATTTCGTGCTAATCATCGTGGTGCAGTCCGTTTATTTATTTGAGCTTTAAATCGTGCCAAATTGATTTAATTGTGAATTTTTAAGATATGTTCCTAAATGAGTGTATTGTGATCATTTGATTGAGAAATCGTCAGGTATTGGTTGTCAGTATCGAAAGTAAGTTGGTAATCACCTGAGAGAAGGCACGTGGGCTCGGTGAATTGGAATATCACCTGGAGAATGCACGTGGGCTCGGTGATTGAATCAGTCATCTTGGCGAAGAGGTCGCCTTAGAGAATGCACGTGGGCTCGGAGACCCGGTATGTTCTCCTAGAGAATGCACGTGGGCTTGATGACTAGTTATGCCACCTGGAGATTGTACGTGGGCTCGGTGGTTGAGTATGGCATCATAAAAAGGGCACGTGGGCTCGGTGATTTGATGCATTACTTTGGCAGATTTGGCGCCTAAGAGAATTCACGTGGGCCCAGGCATCATAAAAAGGGCACGTGGGCTCGGTGATTTGATGCATCACTTTGGCAGATTTGGCGCCTAAGAGAATGCACGTGGGCCCAAAGATTTAAGTGTGGCATCTTGGAATAGACACGTGGGCTCGGTGACTTGATGCATCGCCTTGAGAATGCACGTGGGCTCGACAACTAGTTATACATCGTGGAGAATGTATGGTACTGATTGATTGACCTAGGAACGGTCCGACTGACATGTAATCGACTAGTTCGATTGATCGACGGTTCGATCTGTGTTGATTTGTTTGGGTGCCTATTTGAATTGTACTGACTTGCAGGTGGGATCTAAGGCCAAGGTATATCCTCTTACCTGTGCGTGTTTAGGCAGCCCATAGTGTATTGGTTTACTAATCCAGTCTTAGGGGGTAGAACTCGCTGAGACGTTGTCTCATTGGTTATTGTATAACCATCTCAGGGCCCTAGATGGCAGCACCTCCACCTCCTCGTCCTCCGATACATTTTGGTATCCCTCAAGAACTCACCGAGTTAGAGATCCACTTCCACTTTCACCCTCACTCGGAAGGATTGGAGTACATTTTAGTTAAGTCAACCGTCTGGGTTGACGTGAGATAGAATGACCTGAGGCCCCATGAGTATCGGTCATGGTACCGTGAATACTATGATGGGTGAAGAGAAGGTCCCATACTTGAGGGTGATGTACCTGTATACGTTCTAGAAGACGTATTCGGAGAAGGAATGGCTTATCATAAGGATGGATTGGTAGTGGATGTTATGGACCCGAAGCTTGAGGCCGAAGCTCATACTCCGGTGTACTCGATCGATGACGACAACTGGAATGGAGATGATGGTGAGATCGTGGAGCAGGAGGAGGAGTGGCAGGAGGATGAACCTATGGAGGAGGAGCCTGTGGACGAGCCGGCAGCTGAAGCCGAGGATGAGCCTGAAAAAGAAGACGAAGATCTGGAAGAAAACGAGCTTAGTGAAGAGAATGAGAAGAGGATCAGGATGATCCTGAGTATGACCCTGATGAGGACTGAGGTCCTCTCCTGTTTTGCAAACTATTGTTGACACCTAAATTTTGAATAATCATTTAGTAATTAATTGCATAAAAAATTAGGGATTAATCTTTAATCTCTAAAAAAAAAAAAAAAGAAGGTAAAATTGCATTTCATGTAGTCGCATTTGCATCGGTACCAAAACGCAACAAGAAGCAAGGGCTCGCGATCAATAACATGCACACAAGGATGGTCTCTCTTCGCTGGTCTGAACATACATAAGAGATAAAGTCAAAAAAAGAGGAAAGAAGAAGTTCTCTCACGTCCATTGTCTCTCCCTCATTAATGCATGCACATGCATGCACAAAATTCGGCAGATGTGAGGATTCTGGAGAAAGCATCAAAGAAGCTAAAGGAGCTCATAATATATTATAAAATATGCTCTATAAAATGTGGGTTGTCAACTTTGGTGAAGCAGCGAGAAATTTGCTGAAGCAAGTAACAAGCAAAGAAAGTCAAAAGTTGCAGCCATTCTCTTTCACACAAAGGCGGTGGAATGCCCATCAAAGGGGGGTCAACGTGCAGAGAAGAAAATAGAGAGAGACTGATCAGAAAAAACTCTAAGCTGCCACACTTTTCAGTCAATTTGGACAAGTTGCCGCATAAGAAGCCGCAAGCATGAAGAAAGCAAAGAAAGAAGTTCTCGTACGTCCATTTTTTCTCCCTCATTAATGCATGCACATGCATGCACAAAATGGGGAAGACGTGAAAATTCCAGAGAAGTCTGCAAGAAGAAGGGCTCACAATTTTATAATATTTTATTGTGAAGGAATTCTCTCCTTCCTGGAGAGCAAATCGGCTGGAGAAGAAAGTCAAAAGAAGGGGCACACATTTTATAATATTATAGTAGCTACTGGAGCCTTCAAGGAGCAGGAAGCAAAGTTCAAATTGCTAGTACTTGGACGTGAAGAAAAAGTTGCGGCTGTTCTCAATTCACACTGAAGTCGGCAACGTGAAGTGGTGAAGTTTGAGCCTATAAATAAGGCTTGGGAGTGCAAACGTACAGAAGGCCAGACGAGTTGAGAAAGGAAGAGATTAAGAGAGATAAAGTCTCGTTAGAGAAAAACCAAGGGGTGAAGTCAGAGAGGGGAAGCCGAACACAAAACAGAAAAAAATCTGTTCAAAAGGCCTGCAAAGAGACATACACGTGAAAGAGAAAAGAGAGGGACCTCTCTCTGCCGAACCGAAGAGCCCCCACTTCTTGCGAGGCTCCTTTGCTGCGGCACCATACCCGAGCTGCCTGAGTTGCCATCCCATCGCTACACCATCTTTGCTGTGTCACCCCCAGCAGCGATGACGAGCTCATTGCTGTGACCTGGTTGCTAACCGAGATGAGTTCCTGATCTGGTGCCAACCTCCTGCTGTCGTGACCAAGCCTCGACGAGCCCCGCTTAACCGAGATGATGACGGAGCTGTTGCCTTCTTCATGCTCGACTGCTGCTTGATTAGCTGCTACCCCAAAGAGACCGTGATTTCCCCTTGCAACAATCGTCTGAGCAGCTCCTGCTTCCCGGTCGATCCACAATTTGCTGCTCTTGCTGTACCGCAAACCAGCGCACCCTAGGGACGCTCGAACCATGGCTACCTAGTTCAGACTTTGGCCGCTTCGTGTGTACTCATGCTTCGCAGGTTTCGCCAAAGTCCAACAAGGCCAACATCTCCCGACCAGCGTGAATACCACATCATATTTTTGCAGCCATCGCTTGCAAGCCTGAAGTCCACCAACGAAGAAAAGAGGGGCACATAAAGAGCAAATAAAAAAAAGGAATAAAAGACCACTTTCTTTTTCTTTGCAGGACATTCACGTGGGTTGGTGAAGTCCTGCAACTAGGCTTTCAACGAGGACTTTCTTTCCTCGTAATCTTTTTTGTGTTGCAGGTCACCCCCTTGTTTTGGGGGGGAAAGACGTGAGAAGCCTTTCCTAAGTTGTTGACCCCTGCGTTGCATGACAACCCGCTGACTTTGGTGCCAGTTTCCAGCTCGAGCCAAACATTGCAGCTTATCCCAAGCCACTCGTAGAGCCCTTGGCGAGCAACTGAATCGCAGGTCCCCGAGCTTCGTGGCTGTGTAACTACCGCCGTTCGTGAGCCCCTTGTCACCGGTCCCGTTTTCAAAACAAATCATCTAAACTAGGTAGTTTTCTTGAGCCAATTTCATCTTGATATTTAACAGAATTCAAATATTGAGATGCTAGACATTACCCGTTAGCATTGGTGATGTCTAAAATCATCATAATTACTAATTTGATCCGTAAGAATTCGGATCATTTTTTTAATTATTCTGATTTTCCTGTGCATTGTGGTGTTTTGGGCTAGAATAATTGTTAATTTAATCCGTGAGACAATGGATTATCTTTCAATTATTTTAACCCTTTATTTGAATTCTTGATAAATATCTTGAGTGGATGGATATAATACTTATGTTTGATAAATGCTTGTTTTGGAAAACATCAAAAAAAAAAATCAGATTGCGTGACAAATTAGGATAGTTTCTTAACTAGGTTAGGACCGCATGTTTAGAATTTATCTTGTTAGATTTTTCAATATTAAATTGCATGTTAGGATAGAATCTACTTAATTAAGATGAGTTTCCAAATTAGAATGGGATTTAATCTAAATTACTTCTAGCTTGAGTAGGACAACTTGTCAGGTCGTGTAGTCAATTTTTATTAATTATTTATTTCGAATTTTAATACAAAAAAATACAAAAGAATATTATATGCATGTTATCTAGGTAAGTTTTCATTTTAAAACAAGAGAAAATCCTAAAAATAATTGCTTGCTTTGTTGTGTTCTGCATTTTTTTGTTTTGATGTTATCTTTAATGTTTGTGCGCCCATATGGTCACTCTCTTGCAAGTTAGTGGTTTAGGCTAAAATCAATTCAAGCTGGCTGCAAAAATATTTTTTTGAAATAAAAGAGAAAATGTATCGAAAGGGCGTTAGAGAAATCTAACTTAATCAAGTCCCCGAACTCATTTAATCTCTGGTTCGTAGGAGTGAAGTAATTCTCCCATTACTTTACTTGGGTTTCTAATCGACCCACCAAAAATAGATTAGTGGCGACTCCATGATAAAAATCATTTGCATATTAAGAACTTAAACCCTAAGTTGCGAATTGGTATGGGCTTGGGAGAGCTCGAGCTAAGTCTAGGCTTAGCAATCCATTAACCGAACCCTTAGGTGGTCCAACCCGCTTCGGGGAGGTCGCGACAACTATGAGTCTTGATCGGTGTACAGTGGATAAGACTTGTGATTAGTATTGTATTATATACTATAAAGTTTGCTTTGTATGAAAGTGTGGTTGTGCTTTTTCAGTTGTGAAAAATATAGCCCTACCTTTCTATCCCATTATTTTATTGTCTGGGGATTTATTATATACTTCCGCATGCGTATTAAAATCAAAAGGGTCGGCGATGCGTCCTGGGATGTCGCTATTAATCGACCAGGTGAGGGATGGGCACACGTTCGAGGATCGGGGCGTGACTGATGCAATGCAAGTTCAATGATGTAGTATGTTATATACTTGATAAGGAATTTTTGTCATGATGTCAACCTATTTTATCTCACATTTTGTGATGCTAAAGTTTGTAAAGAAGGAAATTGTCATCGACATTCTTTTTGTGAATAGGTTTGAATAAGCTTCGACCTAGGTATCCTTAAAGTGGTTGATTGTGTGTTTATGTCCAGTTTATAGATCAAGACATTTAGCTTCTTAACACTCTGTTACATAGCATATGCAGCCTTACTGCTAACCAATACAGCATACTGAACTTGGATACACTTTTTGCCTTGCACCCATAACACTTCCATGTCAATTGTAACATCTCGATCAATACATTATCATTTTCCAAAATGAAGCGAAGGTATCGAATTTGCTTGTTGTTGCTATTTCTTGATCCTTTGTTTGTGCTAAAGCTTTATTGTTTTCCTCTTCCTCCTAGATATACAATCCAGATTCTTCATCATGCTATATAGATGAAACTTTCATCTTTTAGTATGTCCCGTACTTTGAGCTTTGGAGTTAGTCCTTCAATTCTATCAATGCCATGTAATTTGCAGAAAACATAAACTTAGGGACACAGATTCAACAGTGTTGACTTAGCTCATTTGTTGTTCTTCCTGTAATTTTTGGTTTCTACTTTTGTTATCTTTTCCTTTAGGGATATGTTCACTAGAAGTCCTTAAAATTGTCACGAAAGTGTAATTGAGTCCTAAAATTTACAAAAGTGCAATCAAGTCTTAAAATTTGTCAAATTTACGCAATCAAGTCCTTCCGTTAACGCTGTCAATTTGGAAAATACTGATGTGGCATTTTTAAATTAATTTTTATTTCCTTCGTGGCATTTTAAATTATTTATATTCAATTATTATTTAAATTAGATTAAAAACTAAAAAGAAAGCCTAAAATTTGATAAAAAACAAAACTGAAAAAAAAAAAAATGGAGGGTTGGCTGATGGAGCTTCAGCCCACCCACTGCCCATCATTGGAATGGTTGGCGACCTCCGTCGGCCCTCCCTCGACTAGGCGAGGCGTCGGCGGGGCCTCATGAGGGTTGCGTCGCCCGAATCTAGGCGGGACGCCGGCCCTCAAGAGGGGCCGGCGACCAATGCATGCCTCGGGTGAGGCATCGATGAGGCTTGCTAGCCCCAAGCGAGCACTAGCAAGACCTCGCCCAAGGCGAGCGTAGGTGACCAACATTGGCCAAATCTGGTCGAGGCCTCGCCAGCCTAAAGAGAGCGCTAGCGAGGCCTCGCCAAGGCGGGCATTGGTCATCAGCGTTGCCAAAATTTGGGCGGTCCGGATGCCCTCACCTACACCTAGCGAGGTTGACCGCCTTGGCCTAGGGCCGGGCGAGGGTTGGCCACCCTCCCTTGCCATCCCTTCCGACGATAGGCGAAGGTGGTTGAAGCTCCACCAGCTAGCCCTCCCTTCTTCTTTTTTTTAAGTTTTATTTTTTATCAAATTTTAGGTTTTCTTTTCTAGTTTTTAATATAATTTAAATAAGAATTTTAAAAATAATTAAAAAATGCCACATATGAAATAAAATTTAATTTAAAAAGTCATGTTGGCATTTTTCGTTAGTAAAATAAATGTGTTAAAGGAATGACTTGATTGTACTTTTTGCAAATGTTAGGACTTAATTACACTTTCGCAACAAGTTTTAAGACTTCTAGTGAACATATCCCTTTCCTTTAAAAGTATGCCTTGGTTCTATAGGCGAATTGTCCCCCCACGTGAAATTGAAGACAAAAAACGACCCTTTTTGCACTATCCGTTAGACTTGATTGACTTCAACAAAGACAGTATTACTTCAAATTGCTTTCAAAGCAACGATAGATATTCGCATGTAGACTTAGCTGCAGTTCACTTGACAATTGACAATGGTATTTCATGCAAACTCCCACAAGATGCCATGAACTATCGAGGAATATTATGACTGTGGTGTTAGTGACTACAAAGGCATATCTTGTAGATAATCGCGTAGTGTATATTATTAACAAAGATGGGGTGCTCTGAGACATCCCTAACCATTGAGTCTCATTTTTTCTTGTGTTTTATGTTTCACACAAAAAAATTATTCTTCCTATCCATCTTGTATTTGGCTACCAATCTATCTCCAAATATATGTTCTCCATGTACTGAAGGCCTTGGTAGCTTATGTGATATGGTCAAATCGCATCTTTTCATATCAAAGCTATGCTTAAACCAGCTTATAAGAGGAAGACTTTTTCCCTTTTCTTATTAGAATGTAATAAAATCAATAGAAAAACGAAGCTATGATAATGAGAATTCTGATCTAAAAGATGGGTGATTTCTTCTATGGGCTAATGTTGATTGACTAAGGGAGTTACTGGTTGGTAGGCAACTAGGCATTTTGCTTTAGCATACAATAAATAGTTTGCTAAGGACAAAATCAACAGCCAATAGATTGATCTTGCTTTTGAGCTAGACCGCTGTGATAATTTAATCCCTTTCATCAATAAGACTCACATCAAGCAGAGGAAATTAGTTTGAAGATCCGCGAAACTAGTAGAATGTTATCTCTGTACCCTAGTATGAGTAGAAGCGCAGGTAGATAGGTGGAACAATAAAATGAAGCTGAGGTACTTCATGCTTCTGTTTTACCTCCCACCATTATTGTTCCCCTTCGTTTTGGAACTAAAATGAGAAGAAGCTCCAATCAATTAATATTACTCCATCAAATTTAACCTCCATGACCTATTTTGTTCAGTCAAGAATTAAGAAGTCTCATCAAAATAATTAATAGTGGAAAACCATTTAATCGCATCAAAATTAATTTTTTAGTTATTTTCGGTTTCATCTCCTAAACGTGATTTACGTTTCTAAACAAATTACAGTCAATTACTCTTTTGTAACTGGTGAGTGAGAGCCAGTCTTTTTTACAACTGATAACTCCTATAAAAATAGAGTTATCTATTTTAGGCAACAAGTAATGTAATATTTATGAGAAAATATTTGGATTTCCTTCTGATTACTCGAATTTTCCTTGTTTATGCAGAATAATGAGATATGGAGAAGATAAGGAAAAGAATGGCAAAAATCAGGAATTTAAATAAAAAAACAGTGGAAGATGGATTTCAAATTAGGGAATCATTGATTTTGTTCCATAATGTTATCTGCAAGCGTTGAGAGATAAATATCAAATCAAAAATCCTCTTATTTACTCTCTAATTTTATACGCAATTGCTTAGAGATAAGGATCTTGGATATATCCTATAAATAGGAGAATACTGAGAGCCTGAGACAGCAGTTAGATTTTTGTTAGATCGTTTTTCATTATTCTGAGCGTTTTTCAAGTATTTTGAAGAGAAGACAAAAGTGGTGACATAATTATTGTTCTTTGATTCAAGATGCTGGGTTTGATTTATATATTTATTTCTTCTTCTGCTATGTTCTAATTTTCTTTTGTTAGGGCTACGATGGAGCCTAACTATGATGATGTGAATTTCATGATTTTTATGTTTTGCAATTAATTTCATTCATGTGAGTTATATATTATTGTGCATAATGCTTTTGAATGACTAGTCACCACTTAAATGATCTAATGTGCATGTTTGAGACTGAGAAGTGATAATATGCAATTGCTCATTATAATATATAACCATGAATTAAACGTGGATATAAATATACCGCGTTATTTGTGTAGCTTTCAGTGATAAGGTGATCCAAAAGACTCATTGTAAGCCGGGAATATTTATAGTTTTTAATGCACTCATGTTTATTTTAATTCACATAGAGATATAGTGGATTAATAAACTGAGTAGATTTGCTATACTTAGAGATATGATAGTAAATAGATTAGGAAATTCCGCTATCACATGTTTGATATCGTTCTTGTATCCACAACAATCTGAAATTCATATTTAGTGGTTATGGTGAAATCAAATGCTCTAACATATTTATCTAATTGATTTACTGTATTTAGTCTCCAAATTTGTTTTTAATTTATTCTCAATTATATTTTGATTTGTTAGATAAATTTTAGAATTAATCTATTTTAGTATTTATTAGTTTATTAATCAGCGATCTCCGTGGAATGATACTCTTTCTTATCATTATATTACTTGTTCGACACGTTCACTTGCGTTTAGAATTCTACGAACAAGTTTCTGGCGCCGTTGTCGGGGATCGTTTGTTTAATACTAATTAATATTGATACCAGATAATTCCAAGTTTAATCTAGCTTTCGTTTTGTTTTATTTTTCAGGGTATACATCGGTTTATGTCACGTAGCCAACAAGGGAAACTTGTTGAACTTGATCCAGAAATCGAGCGTACATTCAAAAGGCGACTGAGAGAATAGGGAAATCACGCTGAGAAGATAACAGACAGTGAGAATGAAAATCCACGTAGTCTCTTAAGAGATTATGCTGCGCCAACAGTTCAAGGCACCACATCAAGTATCAGAAGACCTGCAATTCAAGCAAACAACTTTGAAATCAAGCCGTCATTCATTTAGATGCTTCAACAATCAGTGCAATTCAGTGGGCTACTAAGCGATGATCCAAACGCTCACATTGATGCTTTTCTTGAAATTTGTGACACCATTAAATATAATGGAGTTACATATGATGCTATTAGATTGAGATTATTTACATTCTCTCTTAGAGACAAAGCTAAGAGTTGGCTTTCTTCTCTTCCTGTAGGATCAATCACTGCATGGAATGATATGGCTCAGAAATTTCTTAATAAGTTCTTTCCATCTACAAAGTCTACGAAGATGCGTAATGATATTACTAATTTTATGCAGATGGATAATGAATCATTATATGAAGTATGGGAAAGATTCAAAGAATTTCTTAGGAGAAACCCACATCACGGACTACCCGTATGGATGTAGGTACAAACTTTTTATAATGGCTTTAGTACAAATCTTCGTACTATGATTGATGCAGCTGTAAGGGGAACTCTAAATAATAAAAAACTAGAAGAAGCCTACAATATATTAGAGGAGATAACATCCAATAATTATCAGTGGCCTACTGAGAGACTACCAATGCGAAAAGCTAGCGGAGTTCACGAAGTGGATGCTTTTGCTGCAATTGCTGCACAATTCGAAGCACTCAACAAAAAGCTAGATAATATGAGTGTTTTAGCCATGAAAATTCAGAATTTGACATGTGATTTTTGAGGTGGAGGACATGTTAGCACAGAGTGTCAGGTAGGTAATACTGTTAAACGATCTAGTGAAAATCCTAACTTTGTTGGGAATTTTAACTGGTCACCGAATAATCCCTACTCTAACACGTACAATTCGGGATGGCGCAATCATCCAAATTTTTCATGGAATAATCAGAATGTGACGAGACCATCAGGATATAAACAATCAAAAGAGACAAAGTCAAATTTGGAAGATATAGTCACCAAACTTACTAACACGACTCATGACTTTATCAGAAGCACGGATGCGAGATTTCAAAACCAAGAGGCTTCAATCAGAAATCTGGAGATGCAAGTGGGTCAGTTAGCAAGCACGATGTCAAGGAGACAACAAGGTTCTTTACCGAGCAATACAGAGAAAAATCCAATTGAAAACATAAAGGCTATAACCTTGAGAAGTGGTAAACAAATGGGAGAAGAAGATGTCAATCAGGAGATTTTCAGAGACAATGAAGATGTAATCAATAAACAATCAAAGGAGACAAGCAAGAGTAGACTTTTTCCATATGATCCCAAGTCATATGTGCCGTCAATTCCATTCCCTCAGCGACTCCAGCAGCACAAAATAGATAAGCGATTTTCTAAATTTCTTGATATATTTAAAAAATTGCACATTAACATTCCTTTGCAGATGCCTTAGCACAAATGCCTAGTTATGCAAAAATTTTGAAGGAGATTTTGGCAAACAAAATGAAACTAGAGGATTATGAAACTGTGAAGTTAAATGAGAAGTGTTCAGCCATCCTACAAAACAAATTACCTCCGAAATTAAAAGATCCAGGGAGTTTTACTATTCCTTGTACTATTGGGGATTCTTACTTTGAAAATGCATTATGTGATTTAGGTACAAGTATTAATCTGATGCATTATTCAGTTTTCAAGAAATTAGGATTAGGTGAGATAAAAGCAACCACGGTGTCACTTCAACCGGCTGATCGATCAATCAAATATCCGAGAGGTATTGTGGAAGATGTGTTGGTAAAAGTTGACAAATTTATCTTTTCTGCGGATTTCATAGTTCTTGACATAAATGAAGATTTTGAGGTACCACTTATCTTAGGTTGACCTTTTCTAGCAATGGGAAGAGCTCTTATTGATGTACAACAAGGGAAGTTGATTCTTAAAGTTCAAGATGATCTTATTTCATTTAATGTTTTTAAAGCAATGAAATATCCATCTGATGATAATTATTGTTTTAGAATTGAGACAGTTGACAAGTTGGTGAATAAGGTTTTTTAGGAAAATATTTTAAAAAATCCACTTGAAGCATGTCTGATTCGACCAAGGGATAAAGATATTCAGATGAGGAGATAAAGGAGTACGTAAATTTCACGGAAGCAATTCCACCATATTCAAGGCAAAAAGGCAATTAAATTTAAGGAGTTGGAACAACACATAACAAAGCCTAAACCATCAATTGAAGAGCCTCCAATTCTTGAACTCAAACCCTTACCTTCTCATTTGAAATATGCTTATTTAGATGAAGTTTCTTCTATACCGGTAATTATATATTCTTCTTTAACAGATTTGACGGAGGAGAAACTGTTCAAAGTATTAAGAGAGCATAAGGGTGCAATTGGATGGAAAATAGTTGAAATCAAGGGAATTAGTCCTTCAATTTGCATGCACAAAATTTTGATGAAGGAACAATAAAAACCCATTATCCAACCTTAGAGGTGTTTGAACCAAAGATGCAAGAAGTAGTGAAAACTGAGGTAATTAAGCTACTTGATGCATGTATCATCTATCCTATCTTTGATACTTCTTGGGTAAGTCCTGTACAAGTTGTGTATGGCTATTCAGAAAAACGACAACAATGAATTGATCTAGGTGGCATGTGTGTATGAATCACAGAAAATTGAATGATGCCACTAGAAAAGATCACTTTCCTTTACCATTTATTGATCAAATGTTGGAAAGACTTACGGGGCATGAGTTTTATTGCTTTCTTGATGGATATTCGGGGTATAATCATATTCCTATTGCACCAGAAGATCAAGAGAAAACTACTTTCACTTGTCCCTATGGTACTTTTGCTTTTAAAAGAATGCCATTTTGTCTCTGTAATGCACCAGCTACTCTTAAGAGATGCATGATGGCTATTTTTTCTGATATGGTTGAAAAATATATTGAGATTTTCATGGATGATTTTTCCGTTTTTGGCTTATCATTTTATTCTTGTTTAAATAATTTGGCTTTGATCTTACAAAGATGTGAGGAGACTAACCTTGTTTTGAATTAGGAGAAGTGTCACTTTATGGTGCAGGAAGGAATAGTGCTCAGGCATAAAATTTTTCGAAACGGAATAGAAGTCGATCGAGCCAAAGTGGAGGTCATTGCAAGATTGCCTCCGCCAACATTTGTGAAACTTGTCAGAGGATTTTTTGGGCATGCGGGATTTTACAGGCGATTTATAAAAGATTTTTCAAAAATTGCTAAACCTCTTTCTAATCTTTTAGAAAAATATGCTCCTTTTAATTTTTCGGTTGAATGCATGCAGGCTTTTAACACTTTAAATGAGAAGTTAATGTCAACACCAATTATGGTAGCACCAAATTGGGATTTACCTTTTAAACTGATGTGTGATGCTAGCGATTCTGCAATAGGAGTTGTTTTAGGACAAAGGAAGAATAAAAATTTTCGAACCATATACTATGCCAGTCGAACATTGTCAGGTGCACAATTGAATTATTCAACAATAGAAAATGAATTTTTTGCGGTAGTTTTTGCTTTTGATAATTTTGTTCTTATTTAATTGGCTTAAAAGTTATAGTATATTTTGACCACTCTGCTCTTAAGTATCTGCTTAAAAAGAAAAAAATTAAAACCCCGGTTGATCAGGTGGATTCTATTGCTGCAAGAATTTGATTTGGAAATCAAAAATAAGAATGGTACTGAAAATCTAATTGCAGATCACTTATCAATAAGAGGGGAAGAGTTGTGACATCTTGAAGTTCGACCCCGTCCCGAATATATGAAATGGGCATTTCGTCGACGCGCCTATGGTCCTTTTTCTCATAGCTGATCACTCTCGAGTTAACTGACCTATCAGGTGAAGCCGTTAAGGGATATAAACGCGACAGACTCGAGAATTCGATCGAAAATCGACTGCTTGACCGTAATAATCTGTAAGGGTCAATACGACACCGTTATAATTGAGTTGTGATCGGATATAGGTCGATTTGACGGAATCATATGATTAATGGCAGGTGATTCCGCATGATTACGAAATTCGCGTCGAACGGCACTGACCCGGTTTTTATCAATTTTATACTCGATGCTCATAATTGAAACCTTGCAATTTTTACGACAATCGAGAGTCGACTACAAGTCGGAGATGCACAAATGTGGATCGAAATCATCGACCACGGGTCAAACGCGCTAAAATCCCTAAAAGTTACCCAAGAGGTTAGGTCGCGCTAAAATCGTGTTCGGTCGATTTTAACCACAAAATTGAATTCAATTTCGGGATTCTGAATTCAATTTCGGGATTCTGAATTCAATTTCAGGATTCGGACATTCGAGCGTGTCACGACTCATTTTCAGGACCTCGTCTCATCTTTCGAGAAAATTCCGTCGAGCCGAGAATTTTGCGGAAAAATCGGTTTTCAGACAAATCGGAAAATAAAGGTGAAATTCATATGGGTAGACCAAGTTGGATTTTTCTACCTCAATTAGGCTTATTTTGGGAAATTAAGCTTAGGAAAGTATTTTGGGGAACAAAGAAGATAAACATGAAGACTTTTGAGGCACTTTGATCATTAGTTTGATATTTTGCTTGGACTTTTGGTCCCATTTCTCTCTCTCTCTCTCTCTCTCTCTCTCTTTCTCTATTTCCCTCTATCCTCCGTGCGTTCCTTCCCTCCACAGCAGCCGACCACCCCCATCTCCTTCTATTTTCCCTCAAGCCTTCTTCTTCTTTCCCGTAACCCACCCACATTAGCCTTTCATTTCCTCCATTTCTTTTCTTCCACCAACCCACGTCGGCACCCACTTCATCCCCTCAACTTCTCCATCTATTTTCTTCTTTTATTCTACCATTAATCCCCTGCAGCAGCCCCCATTTTCACGCCTTCCCCCTCACCGCCTCACCACCAGCCAACAAATCCCAGAACCTCACGTTCAGCTCAGCTCGCCATCTCCATCTCACACGCCCAGCCAACGCCAACGACCATCAGCTGGTCCGCCTAGCTCACCCCCGTTGTCCCCGCGCCGTGTTCAGCAAGCTTTGCACTAGCTCAGCCCCTCGATCTAGCTCAACTCAGAACTGGTTTTCCCAGCTCGAGCAGCGAGCTTGTTGGCCGTTTTCAGCCCTTTCCCGGCCTCGTTTGGTGTCGCCATGGGCTTGTGTTTCGCTCACCGTCACGTTGCCGTCGCCGTGGACTCACCGGACCGCTAAACCGATGAGTTTACTCACTAAACGTTGCTTAGGAGGTTAATTATGCTTAAGGGTTGTTTAGATTAGCTTAAGAATGGATTAGTGCTAATCTAGAATGGTTATATTAGCTTTATAATGGATTAGTGTTAATCTAATTAGTGAGATTAGCACCATTGATGATGGATTAGTCGAATCCAGTGGACTTCCTATAGTTTTGACCTCTGGACGCTCGCCGTTTGCCATTTTTGTAGATCAAAATAGGTTGCGAATTTGACATTGATTTCTTCTTGAGAAATGCTTTAGACATCTTTAGCTATGACATATATCTTACTCAAGATTTTTAGAGATTTAAAAGTATGAAATTTGAGCTCCGTCATTTGCAAACAGAATCTCGGACTGTGCTGGAATTTGTGACCTTTTGGTATTCTAGGGATTTTTATCAACTCTTAGGATTCGAACTTCAAAATGGTTTCTTTACAGAAGTTTTCATCACATCTTTTAGTTTAACATAGTAAAATTTCAAATTAAACGGACAAGTTTTGGACCTTGAACCAAACTGATTTGGGAAAACTGAATTTCTGGAAATAGACATAGTTTTTGTAACGATTTGAGCGATTTAGTGCTCTTAATCTAGGAAGATCTGGATTAAGGTGTTCTCATAAAAAAAAAATGTTCGTTTAGGTGACCTTTACAACATATTCAAATTTGAGAATTTTCTGAACTTGTTTGGTTAGGTTTCTGAATTTAAATCTGGAGACGCGCGAGTCGTCCGGTTTCTGTCAATTAGGACCAATTATGGTTTTATGGTTGTTCTTAATGTCGTGCTTACTGAATAAGGTGTATTTAGTGATGTAGTGGACTTGTGGCATTCTGAGAACTTATGTGTGAGATCATGAGGTGGATTGCTCTTTGTGGGTTGTTTATTGTATTGCAAAACATGACCTTTTGGACTATTAAATAGAAAATAAATGATGTGTCAGGTCCAGACACCAATACTTATTTGCCCAACAAAATAATGAGGTTTTAAACTAGGTGCGTGCAAAGTTTGACCGATTAATTTTGAGTACGTGAGCACCTACGAATTTATTTCTAAAGGCTTGAATAAAAAAAAAAAGATGGGTTACTAAAGTTTAGTTCCAAAAAGGGGTGTTTGGAAAAGAAAATGGAAAATAAATGAGGTGTTGGGTTTGGACGCCAAGTTTTATGTGCTCAATAAAACGAGAAGGTTTTATACTAGATGCGTGCAAAGTTTGGCGGGTTAATTTCAAGTACGTGACCCCGTACGAATTTATTTTGAAAAGTTTGAACAAAAAAAAAATGGAGTTACTAAGGTTATTTTAGAAGGGAATTTTGGTGTTTTGGTTATATGTTGGAAGCTAAGAGTTAGCTCGGTTGATGAGGCGCCTACATGGTTAGGTTGATTAAGTAGTTCAATTTAATTAATCGTAATTTATTTATTTATTTATTTGCATTTATTTAATTATTTATTATTTTTCGGAAATTATACCGGGATAGTCGGTTGTTAGAATTTCATGCTGATTGTCGTGGCACAATTAGTTTGTGCATTTGATGGTTAATTTGTGCATATTTGGTGATGTGGTTGCTTTGTGTTATGCTTGGAGGTTACGCGTGATGAGGCGCGAATGGTTATGCCATGGTTGTGGTGTTATTGGTGCAATGCTTGCTGGTTTGTGCATATTTGATGATATGGTTGATTTGTGACATGCCTAGAGCTTATGCTTGATGATCGTGTGATGGTTTATAGTCATGGCAAGGTGACTATTGAATGTCGAAGTAACATAAGGTGTGTTGAGGAAACCCAATGGGTTGTGAACCGGTAAAGAACTAAGTGCTACGATAATGAAATCTCGTGTGAGCCACCTCTAGTACCTTATACCATTGCTTATTGTAGTCAAGGTCTAAGTGCTACATGGTGAGTTGAGTCACATGGGAGTCACCTCTAGAAGCCTTGCAGTATGGTCATGCATAGTATAAGGGCTAAGTGCTACACAATAGAGAGACTTCGTGTGAGTTACCTCTAGAACTTTATACTAGTGCTTTTCATGGCCAAGAACTAAGTGCTACATGATAGCGTGACTTCATGGGAGCCACCTCTAGTAACTTGCGCTATCGCTTCTTATAGTCAAGAACTAAGTGCTACACGATAATGGAACTTCGTGGGAGCCACCTCTAGTACCTTGAGCTATTGCTTAGTATAGTCGGGAACTAAGTGCTACACGACAGTGTGAATTCGTGGGAGCCACCTCTAGTACCTCATAGTATGACTGATTGTGGTCAGGGACTAAGTGCCACGCGATATCGGAACTTCGTGGGGAGAGGGCACCTCTAGAACCTTGAGCCCGATATTGAGTATTGAGTCGGAATTTTGAGTGGGGATGTCGAGTTGAATTGGGAATTTGTTTATTGAGAGTGAATATTGGGTGTGGATTGAACTACCGATATGAGTTACCCATGCCTAATTATGGAATGAAATTGTGTGGTACGGAATGGAACATGTCATAACAATTTGGCCTTATAATCAAGACTCCTATGTTTGATTGGTTTGAAAGTGAGTTGTTTCAATTGTTGTGTGCATTAATTATATGCATTTATGATATGACTTGTGCTGACGTGCAGGAAGGAACTGAGGCAAGGTAAGTCTTATGTGTTGTGTGGTTAGGCCATCCTTGGGTGTATTTCCTTCCTAATAGGGGTTTAGGGGGTGAACTTGCTGAGACAATGTCTCACCCCATCGTGGGCTTAACTTTTTAGGTCCTTAGGTGGTGGTTATGGAGGACCTGAAGCCCGGAGTCTTTAGAGGTGGAGGCCGAAGGATCGGCTTATTTGTCCTACTAGTATGTTGTAGGACAGCTTCTTTTGAGTCGATCTTTTTGTAGGCTTTTGACCAGACTCGTTTTGTATCTAAACCCCGTTGTTTATAAAAGTGTGCTTTTGTGAAATGTTGCCCTGCTTTCCTATCCCATGTTGTTTGTTGTCAAGGGTTATTGTTTCACTTCCGCATGTGCAATATAAAAATAAAAAGGGTCGACGACTTGTCCTGAGAAGTCGCAGTTTTAATCGACCACTGAGGGATGGGCACACACTTGAGGATCGGGGCGTGACATCTCCGTTTAAGTGGTATCAAAGCAGGTCAGTGTTTGGACTGATAAGTTGCAATGAGTCATGGGATAGTTAGTAGGAAAGGCCACTTTTAATATGCAAATGCATGTGATTGATTAGTTGATTGGTAGATTGTTTTGTGCGGGTCACTCAAATTTCTAATTCTGTGTTAGAATTGGAAGGCATGTTTCTATAAAGATTATGCAAGATGAGCGATCTTGATTTGAGAGCCCCTCGAAGACGGGCTGTAGTAGCTGTGATAGGTGCCAGAGGAGGGCACCGAGGTGAGCGAATACTAGAGGTAGAGCGTTAGCTTAGGCTAGTACCGAGGAAAGAGTACCGCCTCTAGCTAGTACTGGGAGAGGAGCACCCGGCGATCCCGGGTTGGTTGGGATTGTTCGGGCGCTTGAGACTCTAGGGAACAGAAATTGGCCGAGATCTAGCATCTTCGTCAAGGTTAGATATCGGTGGACCAAGACGAGGCAAACTTTATTGAGTTGTCTAAGTATGCACCGAGGTTAATTGAGGACCCAGTGGACAAGGCAAAGAAATTTTGGGATGATTTAAAACTGAACATTGGAAGTCAATTGGTGCCTCTGAACCTGAAAGACAAGCAAGCTTAGGATAGTGCACTACTAGGATGGGTGATCTCCTGGGATAGTGCCTACCATGCGCCAAGGGATAAAACCGTGAGGCTCGGTATGGGACAGGCCAAAGTGGACAATATCTCTGTGAGTTAGTCCCTATAGAAACGGGACCCCTTCAGTAGATGTGTAGTTCGGGGACGAACCAGGCGAAAGCTGGTGGGCCTGTAATGACCTGGTCCGATGAGGGCGGGGAGTGATCGCCGAGGCTAGAGGGCCTAAACAAGGAGCGGCTCCTGGCAGGCTTCTAGGATGGTGAAAGGGACAGGAATGAACCGGACTATGCACCGAACAGGAGGGGCAGTGTTTCTGGGATAATTTATCAGAGTGGCGCAGCGGGAGTATCATTAAGCTTGTAGAACTTCAGTTTATTTGAATGAGGTCGGAGAAATGAGGAGCATCTTGCTGTAATGGATTGTTATTGTGAAGCAATTCAATTTAACCTGGTTGCGAGAGGTAGTTTTGAATTTATTGAAAATCGAGGAGGACCCTCGATTACTTTGATTTCATTTATTGAGGCAACCCAATTACTGGATGTGGGTTGCCAAGGTTATTTGGCAACCATAGTTGATACAACAGTTGAAGAGCCGAAAATGGAGGACATCGCCGTACGAAAGGACCTTGCATTGGACAGATATGCTGAATTGTACGTGCGACAGATAGATCGTCTTCAGAGAGTACCAGTGACAATCACGTCAGATCGAGCCCTAGAGTTCACGGCAATTTTCTGGAAAAGTTTCCAATCAATTCCTTCTTGCTACGCATGATCTAAGTCTTTTTCTCCATCCCAATGTAGAAAACATAAATGGACAGATTGGAAAGATTGCGTTTGTGGTCTTTGAAGTTACCTTTTGAGACAGAACCTTTCACTTTTGAAGTCCATGTTCTCACTTAAAGACTATCTTGTAAATCTTAACAGAAATTGCTTGATTAATGCTTCTTCTTCTTCTTCTTTTTTCAAATGAAATTAAAAAATAGAAAACATAATAGTCACCTGTAGCCCTGGTGTGCCTGTCCCCTGGCTGTGATTGAGCTGATTCATCGTGAACTAGATTGATAAAAAGTTTTTGTTAAAAAAGTGGCCGTGAGTTCCCCATGCGGAGTCGAGGTCGGTTGACTTGACAGTCCATGAGTTTTTCCTTTTCGTGGAAAACAACTGCTTGTTGGTCCAGAAAATTGAGTCACTTTATAAACGGGGAAAGCAAAAGGGTCAAATTCTTGGCGTGTACGTGGGTGAAAATGAGAGTTGATTTCTTATCAAATATTTGAACTTTTAAATTATCTAATCAAGTTATTGAATTTGCGTGATTAGTTGGAGTTGACGTATTCATTAGAATGGTAAAACTTTTGACGTGCAATGTGGAATCCTCTTGATTTTCAAGGTATTTTAATTTTTTATCATGATATTCTATGTACATATAGTGCATTTCCAGAGTGATGACTATTTAATTCTGTTTTCGTGGATAGTAGAATACGAGTCGATTTTAGTGGATGACTTCATAATTTATCGGTGGCTTTACTCATGTGCTTATTTTTCTTTATGTTTTGTTCACATTTATCAAATCCCTATAGAGGTTGCTCAAGCATTTTTGGTACTTAACTAAAATTTCTGTGATTTTTTCAGTTTTGTTATTACATAACCTACTAAGCGACAATGGGGTCAAAACACCCAAAACGGGTGTTGACTAATCTTCCGATTGTTTTGTGTTATAAACTACACTAAGGAGAAGAAAAGCCTTGATTTATGACAAGAATCCCACCTTCGGAGAATAGGCAATGTCTATATGTTTTATGTGGAGAAATATGCACACTTTGGATATGTTTGAGTGGCCCTATTCTTGATTTCTTCAAGACATAAATGTCGGTTAAAAGATTAGTAGATCATCTTCTTCGTAAATTATTGCCCAAATTGGTCTATGAAGATCATTTTTGTCCACAAACATACTGGGATTATTAGGACCCACATATTGCGCCATTTGCAAATTGTTATTCTACCTTGAAAGACTAACATATTTGTGTCTATAAATTCCTATGTATTAATCAATTGACTGCACTAAAACTTTATCCAAGCCATTGTCAAAATGAAACAGATTAGGTGAGATTGTTATATAAAAGGGTATAATGAGACTTTTTAAAGTTAAAAAGAAACCTTTTTCAAAAAGAGGGTTCTTTTTCTTGACTTTTCACCTTATACTAAAACTTTGCCGTGACATACGGAGCGGGATGGCTCATGAACTTGGCGTGTACAGCTGAGATTTGACTTACAAAGACCTCCTTAACAAATATATTCTCCATCGGAGCATGGACGTTCAAATTACAACAAAACCTGTTTATGCTTCCAAAAATTCCTTCTCTTCAATTTTCTCACATTCTTCAAGTATCAATTAAGATTTCACCTCTAGTACTATGAAGCATCCCAACTTGTCTTTTCTTGAGTTCTCACCTTATACTAAAACTTTGCCGTGACATATGGAGCGGGATGGCTCATGAACTTGGCGTGTACGGCTGAGATTTGACTTACAAAGACCTCCTTAACAAATATATTCTCCATCGGAGCATGTACGTTCAAATTCCAACAAAACCTGCTTATGCTTCCAAAAATTCCTTCTCTTCAATTTTCTTACATTCTTCAAGTATCAATTAAGATTTCACCTCTAGTACTATGAAGCCTCCCAACTTGTCTTTTCTTGAGTTCTCATCATCATGTCGTCTATTTTTCACTTGCGTAGTGCTTTTGCCATGCATTAGCCAAGTCCTTTCAGCTAACAATATGACGGATAAGCTTGCGTTGCTTGCGTTCAAGGCCGCAATAACTATGGACCCTTTTGGGGCGCTGAAGTCATGGAACCATACGATTGACCACTGTCAATGGCATGGTGTCATGTGTGGTCGCCTACACCGCAGAGTTATAGGACTAGACCTACAAGCGTTGAAGCTATCGGGATCCATCTCCCCTCATATTGGAAATTTGAGTTTCTTGAGAGTCCTGATGCTCTCCAACAATAGTTTTCATCATGAAATCCCACAACAAGTCAGCCATTTGCACAGTCTACGTGTCTTGCGATTATCCGATAACACATTGGAAGGCAAAATCCCAAGAAACTTGTCGAGTTGCACTCACCTTACATGGCTCCTCCTTTCTTACAACCGGCTGGTTGGAGAAATTCCCATTGAGTTCGGTTCTTTAGTGAAGCTTCAGTGTCTTGCCTTAGGTGTGAACCATCTAACGGGAAGTATTCCTTTATCCATTGGAAACATGTCATTGTTAGAGAGTCTTAGTCTCGCTTTGAATGAGTTGGGTGGGAAGATACCCCAAGCTCTAGGAAAATTAACCAAACTCAAACGACTTCAATTAGAATTAAATAGGTTGTCGTGGCACAATTCCTCCGCCTATCTTCAATCTTTCTTCCATAAAGGAGTTCGAACTCAATCATAATGAAATAGGAGGGAATCTTCCTGCCAGTATAGGCTTTGCTCTTCCAAACATTGAGATTTTCACCATTGGGAAAAACCGATTCACTGGAGTGAATCCTCGGTCAATGTCTAATGCAACCACTTTAAGGTGGCTACAAGTCAATGAGAACAAACTCTCGGGGAAAATGCCTCCTTTGGACCGCTTAAACATGCTCGAAATATTGAGAGTCGGTAATAATTATATTGGAAGCGGAGGATACAGTGATTCAAGCTTCTTTTGCTCATTGACTAACGCCACCTCTCTAGTGGTGTTGTTTATGCAAAACAACAGCTTTGGCGGGACATTGCCCGAGTGTATTGGTAATTTCTCTAATACTCTCTTACAATTGTGGCTGGGCGGGAATCTACTGTTTGGCACAATTCCCAAAATAGTCGAAAATCTCATCAACTTGCAAAGGCTTGTTTTGGACCACAACAGGTTTTCAAGTACGCTCCCCTCCGTTCTGGGAAATCTTAATAACTTAGTGGAAATGAAACTATCGTATAACAAGTTTTTCGGAGCAATTCCTTCTCCATTAGGAAACCTAGTAAACCTAGCACGACTCTATCTCGATCACAATAACTTTCACAGCTACATTCCTTCACGTCTATCGGAGTGCCGAAGTTTGGTGGAACTTGATCTATCTAGTAACAAATTAAATGGAACTATACCTCCAGAATCCATAGGCCTCTCATCACTATCTATACTTTTGAACTTGTCTCAAAACCATCTCACCGGTGTCCTACCTGAGGAAGTCGGGAAATTGAATCTTTTGGCTCGACTGGATGTCTCCAGAAACATGCTGGATGGTGACATTCCGGCTAGTCTTGGCAGTTGTGTTGGGTTGGAGGTGCTCAAAATGCAAGAGAATTCTTTCCGAGGCACCATCCCTTCATCTATGAGTATGTTGAGGAATCTCAATGAGATAGATCTTTCACACAACAATTTATCTAGTCAGATTCCAGAGTTTTTCGAGGCATTTCACTTCTTGGAGAACCTAAATTTGTCATACAATAACTTTGAAGGCACATTACCAACTAAAGGAATCTTTAATAATGTCAGCGCTACTTTTGTCTTCGGAAATGACAAGCTTTGCGCAAGATTGCCCGAATTTCGTCTCCCGAGATGTAACTCTAGAAACTCAGGCCGAAAGTTATTCCTTAAGTGGAAGCTCACCATCTTGATTTTCTTCGGCATTCTTGGAATAGCTCTTGTTCTTGCTCTTATGTACTTTGGTTGGTTGAAGAAGAAGAAAAGAACAGAGCCATCTTCAAATTCCAAAGATGATTCATCATTGAGTCTATCTTATCGAACTCTCATCAAAGCAACCGACGGGTTTTCTTCAAGTAACTTGATCGGGGTTGGCGGTTTTGGATCTGTTTACAAGGGAGTCCTTGATGAGAATGGAACCATCATCGCTGTGAAGGTACTTAATTTGATGCTTCATGGTGCTGCAAAGGGCTTCATAACCGAGTGCGAGGCTTTAAGGAACATCCGACACCGTAATCTTTTGAAAGTCCTAACAGTATGCTCGGGCACTGATTATAGTGGCAATGAGTTTAAGGCCTTGGTTTATGAGTTCATGGTCAATGGTAGCCTAGAAGATTGGCTACATCCAAGCCCATCACCAGCTAATGTAGATGGGAATGTGCAAAAATTGAGTCTCATCCAGAGGATAAATATTTCCATCGATGTTGCTTCAGCATTAGATTATCTCCATAACAACCTACAAAGCCCTATTATCCATTGTGATTTGAAGCCAAGCAACATCCTACTAGATGTTGAAATGGTTGGACATGTTGGAGACTTTGGTTTGGCGAAGATCATGATTGAATCTCCCAATGACACTAAAGCGAGTATGAGCTCTACTGGTGTAAGAGGAACTATCGGCTACGCTGCTCCAGGTAAGTCTTGCGCGCTATTTCCATCTGCCTCAACTGGTTCTGCTATTATTATTTATCTTTTATTTGCAATTTGAATGAAGCGCAGAATATGGAATGGAAAGCGTGGCTTCAAGAGAAGGCGATGTTTATAGTTATGGCATTCTCTTGCTTGAGATGTTCACGGGCTTGAGTCCAACAAATGAAATGTTCAGAGAAAATTTTAACCTTCATAAGTTCGTCAAGGAAGCCTTTCCTGAACAACTCCTAGAGATTACTGATCCTCTTCTACTTCAAGAAATGGAGAGCCACAAGGGCATCGGCAGAGGTGATGCAGCTCGCGATTGTCTGGAGATGGTTTATAAAATTGGGGTCGCCTGCTCGGTCCAAGCACGCAGAGAGCGGATGAACATCACAAAAGTCGAAGCTCAGCTGCATTTTATCAGGGATAAACTTCATGCAGCTGGTTTCCAAGGATAGGTAATATATAAGATCAATGGCTTTTCTGCATTTTATTTTCCCTTCGACGACCAGATCATTGCCATATATGCAACGATAAGCATGCATTCATGTGCCTGCTTATGTGGATAAACTCAAAAATGCGCCCACAGTTCCTCAATTTTCCGGTTTTGTGTGAATCAAAAAAGAAGATCGCCAACTGAATTACATGCATCCCATTACAGAAATAGAGAATTAATCCTGTAGAATCATTGTTAGAACTCTAAGGGCAGCATGAGGAAATTCTCGTGATCAAAGCGGATGAGAGGCTAATCGTAGACCCCATCCCTTAAATATATTCGGCATATGCATTTGCAATCTCACCAAATTGCGATGGCTTTAGGACATTTATGCAGCTTTATTAGGAGTATGCTTTTAATAGACAATATATCAACTTTGCTGAACGAATGAATGAATCTACATGTCTCTTCCAGGTTATATGAACTCAGGAGTGCTTGGCGTCGGTTTCTACAATTTCAGTAGTTTTTTTTTTTTTTTTTTTTTTTCCTTCTTCCATGCTTAGCCCTATAAAAGGGGGTGCATGCTATGTTAGTATAGTAGATCGAAGGAACGGCAACGGTTCTCCGATCCTGGCTACGGCTCAAAATGAGGACTCAATCTTGTCTATCATTCAATAAAACTCAATTTTCAGCCCAATCGTTGCAAGAACTGCAAGTCGCTTTTTAAATTGACGACAGCTCGATGCATTCCTTCTTCTGTGAACCTTTTCATGTACAATGCATCCAGGGGCAGAGCAGGAATTTGAGAAGCAAATCACATAATCCTTTTCGACTCCCGAAACTATATTTGTAACTGCGGTCACTATGAACAATTTATCCATACAGACCAACTACTTTATTACATGTAATATAAGTTCCCATTATTCTTGTGAACATGAAAAGCAGAGTGAGCTCTTATGTGAGCTGTGAAGAGTGTTACAAATCTCTAGGCCGATGGTGTGGCAATAATTTGGAGCAATTTAGTTGGCCCCCTTACCAACTGAAAATTGTTGACATATGTTTTCAATCACATATGTATTCACAGCATTTTGAGGATACAATTGGACTTGCCTGTACAAGGAGGGATAGGAAGGAGCTATCTCCTGGGTACCAAGCGCTCATTACAATTTTTGGTAATTATTCTGTTATATTATGAAATATCTAGTTGAATTTCCAGCTCATCCAGTGCGATTTGCATTTCTTTTAATCATGAACGTGCATAAAAATGAGTATTTCACTAAAAATGGTTCGTAAAGAATTTTCATGGTGCTTGGCATTGTTTTTTCATTAGAAATTTTGCAAAAAGAATTCCTTTTTGCTGTCTATAAGCAATTTATTTGGATGCAAAAGATAAAAATCTGACCAAATTTATTGGGTTGTGTATTGTGTTCCGTACAAGCTCAAATTAATTACCGTTGAGCCTATTATGATATATAATCACACGATTTGCGCAAAGTAAGTCCAGACATATTTATTGCTTAGCCTCATCTACACACCTTGTGAAACACAAGTATTATGACCATACCCGGTCATCCTCTGCAATCTCGATTTGATTTACATCGATCAATAAGTTCTCATTTATATAAAGAAAATCATGAGTATCATTAGCCCTTTTTGGAAATTTTGATAAGCATCCATTAATTTGAAACGCAAGTGTGAAGCATATTCAATTAGATATTGTCAGAGCAAAAAAAAAATTAGAAATTGATAATTCAAACAATTCGGTAAATTGTCGTTTCAAATAATTGGATATGAAAAATTTCGACTGAATTACCGGCCTTAAGGTGAAAAAATCTGAACCCATTTCAGAATAGTGTCCATTACAAGAGCCCACCAAAACCTTGAATACATTGAAGTTCCAACTTCCAATCTAATAAGACATACATGAAGATTCAACAGCAAAGGTGGCCTGGGACTTTTTATGATGCAGGAGCAGCTTTCTGTTTCTCGCTCCAAGGGCTCGAGAGTAACTTGCTCAAGAGGCTTGAACTGCTCTGCCTGCAGCTTCTTCACTTCCTGGGAAAATACTATCTCGGCTGGAACAGTAGAATCGATACAGTTTGCCTGCAAAAACAAGCACAACCAGAAGGTATTGATTTCCCGTCTCTTCTCATTGAAGTAACATTTCCAGTGTTTCCTTTTTCCCAAGTGGATTGGTCTTTACCTTCCCTCAAATATGATGAGATCATTTCTGATGTCACAGCTTATCTCCTACGCTTGCAAAAACTTGCGCCAGCTGCTTGTCTTAATTTATGAGGACTTATAAAGTGGAAAAGAAAAATAAGTGTGACCAGCAGTCCTCTAATGCAACAAGCAACATCTAAAAAAAAGAATAAAGAAAAACCAAGTGCGCATCTGTCCACACAGAGAGAAGTTCGCCTGAAAAGATTTAGAACTAGACGAGTCATATTGAAAATTTTGAAATGGAATTAGTATCCGAATTAATTAAATAATTTCCCTCTTCTTTATCCACTTCACAAAATAAAATGGGCAGAGAGGTCCAGGGCCGAACGAGGAGAATCGCAAGTAGAACATCGATGAACAGCAGATTAATATTCAATTAAAAATAGCAGAAAAGACAGAAGAATTTAATGGATATTGGGCAAGCATGGAATCAAGTCGGGTGGTGGTGGCGGTGGTGCTCCTAAGGAAGACGGAAAGAAATTGAAACACGACACCATCCTGCGTATCTACGCCAGCTCTCCCCACGTTACCCGAGCCTAGCACCATGTCCGATGATCAGAAATCACCTATTTTTGTGATTCCTCCTTCTCTAAGGGCCATTCTGACAATTTCACAGTTCAGATTACATTTTATAAGTGATTCAATGCCTGTCGGCCTTTCGAGGTACGATTCACGGAGGCTCCGCACGCGTCTCAGCCTCAACGCGCACCGTCGGGGCGCAATGGAACTCCGGCTCTCAAAGTCTCTCCTCATCTTCGAGGCTGCGTCTCTGCAGATCACGGCCCGGGGCCTTTCCTGAGCCCCGATCCCAGCGCAAAGCTGGGCTATGACCCATTCACTACATCCAGTGGGTGTGTTAACAACGTGAACTAGAGTACTTGTAGAGTATTTGGTATCTTCTTTGCTGGGACGAGAATTCAAAAAACCCATACTAACCAATCGGAGGCTGAGTAGGGATACAGAACTTGAGTACGGGGAATCATCGTTGATATAAAGAAAGGGAAAGAAGATATTAGTGTTGGTTGGGGCTGATGACGACAAGAACAATAGCCGATGATGGTGGTGGAGGCGGCATTCAATCATTAAGAGCTTTAAATTGAATAATGAAAATTCTGAATTCTTACGAGTAAAGTGTTGTGATAAGATTCCATAGTAAAAAAGGCTACTCTTCTGGCTATATTGATATTATCTGTATGTATGTAACTACCATCTCCTGCATAACATGATAATAACAATAAGGAAGAGATTGATATTGAATTAATATTGTGAAAAAAATCAAAAAGAAAGTAATGGAAACGGTAAAGATGGTATCAAAACTTCCCGCACACAATGGTCATAAGAAGAAGAGAAAAAATCAAAATTTGATATCACCTAGTGTCTTTACACCATTACCCCACATTACTTGAGCTACAACCTTAAATAAAAAAAAAAAAAAAAGGAATCAATGCTCAGGAGATCGTGTACCCTCTTCACATGTAGATCATTGAAGCGTTTAAGCATATATAACATTGTTGAGAGTTCCTCACTTTCTTGAATAGAGAGATTAGGATATTTTTTATTTTTATATATAATGAGATCAAAGTCAAAGGGAGACTTGCGAGCTATGATGTAAATCACGATTGTGAAAAGATGGGAATGGGGCCTTTTAACTTGTCTAGCTCTTGATCCAGTTGAGAGTCTTGGTGGAGAATGTATGAATGTTGCTCTTTCTAGTTCAGCAATTTGGTGATTGAAGGCATAGATTATCAAATTGGAGAAGGTGGAAAGTTGTTTTGAATCAATATCCACTGTCTGGGAAAAAAGAAATGAACAAATTGAAGATCCAAACCAACCAACATGGCTCGGATTCAATGTAAGTGGGTCTTGAGTTGGGTCACATGTTTTCTCTTCAGTATATTATTATTATTTTTAATTCCGAGAATGCTTGGCCTTGTCGCTTGTTCCAAGCCTTCTTTCGAGACAAAGGTCTTAGTTGCATGGTCGAAGCTTTGTGAAGGGGCGTGCTCCGTGCTCCACACTCATGGGGACCCCATCTCCTAAAGCATCAACTGTTCAGCAATTTGATAACGGAAATCACGAACCATCTCTCAATCTAGGACTCGCATTGGGCATACCTATAAGGCAGACGCATTAGGATGGTTGGTTACCCTCCATCAACGAGTGCCACCTCGCCAACAAGGAGCTAAACAAGCATGCGCTCAAGATTCCTGTGTTTGTTGTTGCCAAAACCTCATTGTTGTAATTAGGGTTTGGGAGGAGAAGTCAAGCTCCATGGTACTGGTAAGGCGATGAAAATATGAGGTTAGTATTGCATGATGCTAGTATTATGATATTCATAAAAGTTTGTGGAATCTATGCCAATTATTCTAAAAGAAAAATATGTACAATATAGATTATGTCCTTTGAGTTATAGAATTTGTGCGATTTGAATTTTTGCAGTTATTTTGCACAATCAAGTCCTTTAGTTTTCTGAATAAGTTTTGTGGTATGTAGTTAAATCCTCTAATTTTCTTATTTATTTAATCAATTATTTGTCTTTGATATACCCACTATAATGAATACTTTTTGTTTTTCCTTTTCTTTTCTGCGTATTAATTAATTGACAATTTACTTAACAAATGATTTGATTGGACGAATCAAGGTTAGAGGAATTAATTGTTAGATGACTTATGATTGAATCAAATCGCATAAATTAGGGTCTACATGGCAATGTTCCAATTTTTCTGTTCTTTTGTTCTTCGGAATAGAAAAAAAAATCATAAATCAATTTGGTAACGTCAGTTAATTAAGTGGTTAGGGAATAGATTTAGAATGAAAACAAGAAGTAGAAGAAAGTAGCTTCTTATTCCCGAAAATAATTTTTCAAAATAAGTCATTTTTTTTCTTTCTTTCTTTTTCCTTTTCTTTTTCTTTGTCTTCTAATCGGTTGGTGGAGACTTGCTTCCCATCACCGCCAGTCACTGCTACTTCCGGCTAGAAGAGGAGAAAGAAGAGAAAAAGTGAAGGAAAAAAAGAAGAAGAGAAAAATCCAAAAACAAAATTATTAAAAAATTAAAAGAAATTTTACAGCACATAAAAAATTGTGAGTCATACTAAATGCATTCTTATTTTTTTCTATTTGGGAAATAATAATTTTGTGTGGACACCAAACGCGTTATTTTATTCGGAAATTGTTCCATGAAATATATATATAGAAAAAATTATTTCTAAAAAGAAATTATTTTCAAAAACAGAAATGTTATCAAACGCATTATTAAATGCAAAAAAAAATTGAAAGGGATCAAGAAGTCTCTACACAATATAAGGAAGAAATGAAAAGAAAGAAACCCAATCCGAACATGAATACGATGATAAGAACAAACAATCCAAGGAAAGAAATAAAAAGAAGCGAACTTGACTGTGCGGAATTCATGGTGAGAAAGGGGCAAAGGAGAGAGCGTGTCGGTTGGGGTTGATGATGACAAGTACAATAATCGATGACGACGACGGTGGACTTCAATCATTAGAGCTTAAAATTAAATAATGAAAATTCTGAGTACTTACCAGCAAACTATTCTACGGTCGGCAAAAAGGCTGCTTATATACATACATACACATATCATATAAAGGAAGTCCAATTAATTTTAAATTTATTATACGAATATCGATTCAACCCTACATTTTTCTTTTTCGATTTCTCCAATTCAGTTATAAATATTTGTGGAAAGTTCCTAAATAGTCTTTTTTATTAATAATACCACCTAAGATAACTGATTTTGACTAGTTGGCATGTCTCAGGACGATGCTTTTTTCTTAACCTGCACTTGTCATTTTACTTTAAGAATTCTATTATTTCTCTTTAATTTAACTTGTATTCTAAGTAAAAAGGTTTAAGATAACAACAAAAGAAGGCAAGAAAGAATTACAATAATACAGAATTTAAACAAACCGACGTGACCTAATCAATGTTCCAATCAAGCCTTGAATTCCAGTGGATGGAATGACTATTTGTCTTAGAAAGTGCAGCACTGTTTATGTAATGCTATGGCACAGAAGTGTGGCTAATTGTCATGCCGATGTTTATCATAAGTTAACCACAACACAAAACAATCCAAAATCTTGTCTTACATTCATGGGCGAAATTGAAGCGGATAAACTCGAGAAGTTATTTGAATTTCTCCTGACAGATTTCCTCAATTAGGTGTCCCGCACCTTTAACCCTCGGTATGCCAACCTTGCTCCCCTTAGCTGTATCTTATAAAAATATTTCTTTCCCACGAGCTGTGTGCAAATCTCAATTGCCATTTCCCCAAAAGGGCCTTGTTCAAACGATGTTAAATTTCTTACTTCCACACCTTAATCATCAAAACATCCGCATATATGACCCTAATGGAAAGCAAACTTTGTGAGTCTTCGTAATCCAATCCCTCCCCAATAAGAACTGATTTTAGAGTTTTCCATTAGAGAGGGATGACATGATTTTATGAAAGAGTTATGGAATTTTGCTAATCCGTAACGGATAGGTTTTGGGTCTCCCCTTTTGGTTCTTGTTCCAAGAACAAGCATATCTAGGGGCCTGTTTTTGATAAGTGATTTTCTTGTTTGGAAAGTTCTTCCCTCTCCAAAGCAGGGAGAATTGGTCTTTTTGAAAGTAATATTCCCAATCCTCCTATTTATTTCATTTCTTCTTTTCTAATCCCTTGCTCGGTGGCTAAAAGGTTGGATGCCATTCAGAATGAATTTTCATGTAGTGATATTGAGGAGGCGCACAAGTTCAATTTGGTGAATCGGAAAGAAGTCAAATGACCTTTTGAAATGGCAGTTTAGCCATCAAGTCCTTGTTAATCAACAGGGTTCTTCTCGACAAATTGCATTGGCAATTCAGTGTTGCAAATGAACATATTCGGAGAAAAGTAGTAGTTGCAAAATTTGGCCTTGAAAAGATAGGTTGGATCACTAAGGATAGGGAGCTTTACACAGACTAATGTACGAAGGAAGATTAGAGAATATTGAAGCGAGTTTCTTCTTATGGAAATAGGACACAGTAAGTTACTAACGTTCCGTGTGGGGACACAACTTTGAAAGATCAGTTCTTTGATGTCTTCGACATCACCAGGAACATGGAGGCTTTGGCACCAGATTGTTATCGTTTAAAGGATGATAAGGTCATTATTAATTTTTTGAGGCAAGCCCAAGATTGGATGTTTGAA